>PVKA01006274.1:0-84687 GCA_004027165.1 Ctenomys sociabilis
ATTTTATCACAGTGGCTTTGTAGTATAATTTCAAATCAGGAATTGTGATGCCTCCTGCTTTTTCTTGATTGGCCAAGATTGTCTTTGCTATTCTAGGTCGTTTGTGGTTCCAAATAAATTTTAGGATTGATTTCTCTATATCTGGGAGGTATGTTGGTGGCAGTTTGATAGGGATTGCATTAAATCTGTACAGCAATTTTAGGAGTATGGCCATCTTCACGATGTTGGATCTTCCTATCCAGGAGCATGGAATATCTTTTCATTTTCTGAAATCCTCCATAATCTCTTTTCTTAGGGTGTTGTAATTTTCTAGTTAAACCATGTATCTCATGCCAGAAGGGAAAGGTAGCAATATCAAACTGTCAAATTCACCAAATTGCATATTTTCCATCTCAGGAGAAAAATAAAGCTAAGATAAACTTTCTTTCCTTTTTTCCCCCTCATTCTCATACCCTCTCTTCAATCCCTATTTACCTCTTTATGTACAAAGCTTTGTTTTCATCTTATCCTTTCTTTTATTGAGAATGAAGTTTTTAGTAAAATAAATCGGACACATACGTGTAAGTACTCCACTGTCTCTCTGGTGTGAGAACCTGAATATGTAAATGAGAATCAAAATGCATAATGGATATTATAGATTTACAGAAAATAAACTTTCTTTTGTAAAACTAAGCAGAACAATTTTATAATATCATATATTTAATAATACATAGCCCATAAACATAAATAAATGAATATGTCAAGTGGTGATTTATATTTATGTGAAGGGGGAAAATATTAATATGTTTAAAATTTTCATCATCCCAGGAAATTTTTCCTATTTGCTTCCTTGTCTTGAGTTTCATTGTTGAGCTGGTTGATGATGAAAAGGGAAGATGTAATTATCCCAGGAACAGCACCTTCAAGCCACTGGCTGCTAACTCAACAGTCATTTGAAGAAAGATGGAGGAAGGTTAGCAGAGATCCAAAGGCTGAAAACTAACAGACCGTACTTTGAGAAGAAGGTCTCTGCTGTTTGGCGGCAGTGTGCAGGAATGGTGTAGGGACATGCATGGAGCATGGGAAGCAGCAGTATGTGGATAGCCTGAAGGGCAGGGAGACAGGAGCAGGTCAGCTCTCAGAGAGCAGGTGAATCATCACATCACTGGAGCATGAGATAAGATGATTTTTTCAAAGCTTTTTGGCTATCAGCCTGGTGAGTTTCAAGTTTTTTTTTTTTTTTTAACTTAATCTAAAAGTGTGCAGAGATTGGCATAGAGGAAATAGTTAGGTTCCCAAATTAGTTTCAAACTAATACACATGGGCATAGTGGAAGAGCGAGTCACCTGAGTATCCTGACTCGACCCAGTCATTATGCTGAAATAGCGTTTTTGACAGCTAATTTGCCACTCCTTGACAGTCCTGGATTTTAGCTGACTACTTTGAACTATTAATATATAGGATTTCCTTTTTAATTACTTTAAACAAAGTGAAGCAAATAATGAATATTGAAATTTTATACATCATATGATCCATATACTAGCTTCAGTAGACAACCATTAGGAATTTTAAGTCACGTCATTAAAGAAAAGCACAAAAAAACTCTAGGGGCTTTATGTTATATAAGAACATTTAATAAAATTGAAAATAAATTTTGAAAATGTGGAAGAAGCAGGAAGACTTGAAGTTTTATTCTTGGTAATTTTTTCAGATATTGAAAAAGTTAATATTTAAAAAGGGCTATTTAGAAGAGTAGATAATGGCAAGGAAGGTTCACTAATTTTATTACTTTAAATAGAGCCCTATAATTTTTCAATAAGAAAAATGTGCTTTAAATATAATAATCTGTTTAGTATATTTATGTATAATATTAAATAAAATACTTTGTATTATCATTGTTCTATTAATTAAATAACTTTTAAAATTCAAATTATTATTATTTTTATTGAAGAACAAATAGCAATGAGATAGTTTCAAGTCAAATTAACAGGACCCATTCAATAATTAATACATTGCAAATTGTTTTCATAGTGGCTTGTTGTCATACAAGGTGCATACATGATATTCTACTTACAGACATTATTAGATGAGATGTCTCTAATCAATGAATTAAGAGAATGTAGCTGTATACTTATTTTTTAAAGCTGAATTATAGCACAGTTTCAGTAATTAATACTTTCTACCTTGTTACCTTCCTAGTGGTTGTCCATAGTGCTAGAAGCCGACATACTATCTTGTCTAACCACTATTAGTGCAAATCTTGCTTCTCATAGAATTATGCAGAAGCATTGCATATTTATCCTAGCTGTACTATTTATACAAACACATCATGGTTCTTCCTTTGTATCCCCCTTTTTTTGTCTAGATCTGCCAAAGATGGGCACTCTATTGTCATTATACCAAATTAGGTGCCTGAACTCGGTGACACAATCCAACATAGTCCAGCATTCCACAATAATAGTGAGTTATCTGACGAAGTTGTTGACTATGGCCATTTACAGCTCAACCTACTATTATGGTCCCACGCTATATACCTCATTTTTATACTTTTTTGCTGGGTGGTTAAGACCGAGATAAAGCAAGACCTATATAACCAAAAATGTAGTTTTTGTATCTGATGAGGTCAGTCAAGTGTCCTCAGGAATTATCTTGTAATCTTGTACCTTACTCTGTAAATCTTTTGTCTGTATCAGCAATGTGGATGAGTAATGGCCAATGACTGACAGACTTTTGGCTGAGTGGTTATTAGTTAGGAATTTTTCAAAATTTGTGGGTTGTCTTTTCACTTTGTTGACAACTTCTTTTTATGTGCAGAAACTTCTCAACAAGAGTTGATCCCAGTTGTTGGTTCTTTCAAGTGTTTCCCGTGCAAATATATGTTTGTTCATGAACTCTTTGCGTACCCCTATGTCTTCCAGAGTTCCTCCTACTTTCTCTTCCAGGAGATGAGTGTTTCTGTCTTAATGTTTAGACCTTTAATCCATTTTGACTTTAGCTTAGTGCATGATGATAGAGCTGGGTCAAGTTTTAGTTTTTGGTACATAGAAAGCCGGTTTTCCCAGCACCATTTGTTAAAGATGCTATCTTGGTCCCTTTGTCGAAGATCAGGTGGTTGAGTGTGTCTGCAGAGCTCTCTGCATCTTCTAATCTATTCCATTGATCCTCAGGTCTATTTCCCTGCCAATACCATGTTGAATTTATCACAGTAGCTTTGTAGTATAATTTCAAGTCAGGAATTGTGATGCCTCCTGCCTTGTCTTTGTTGGTCAGGATTGCCTTTGCTATTCTAGTTTTTTTATGGTTCCAAATAAATTTTAGGAATGATTTATCTAGGTCTGGGAAGTATGTTGGTGGCAGTTTGATAGGGAATGCATTAAATTTGTACAACAATTTTGGGAGTATGGCCATCTTCAAGATGTTGGTTATTCCTATCCAGGAACATGGACTATCTTTCCATTTTCTGAAATCCTCTATAATCTCTTTCCTTAGGGTATTATAATTTTCTGTGAAAAGATCTTTGACTTCCTTGTTTAAGTGAATTCCAAGTTATTTCATTTTTGGTGGTGGTATTTTAAAACCTATTATTTCTATAGTTTCCCTCTCATTGTGTTTGTTATCTGTGAAGGGGAATGAGACTTTTGAGTATTGACTTTGTATCCTGCTATGATATGGAATGTTCCTATCAATTCTAGTAGCCTCTTGGTGGACATTCTTTGGGTCTTACAAGTAAAGTATCATATCATCTGCAAATAGTGATAATTTACCTATTGTTATTCCTTTTATTTCTCCCTCTTTTCTAATAGATGTAGCTAATGATTCTAAAACTATATTGAAAAGGAGGGATGATAGAGGACATCCTTGTCTTGTACTTGATATAAGAGTAAAAGATTTCAACTTTTCCCCATTTAGAATTATATTACCTGTTGGGTTGTCATAGATGGTTTTCATCAAATTGAAATTGAGGCCTTTTATTCCAATTCTCTGTAGGACTTTGAACATGAATGAGTGTTGAACTTTGTCAAAAGCTTTCTCTGCATCAACTGAGATGATCATTTAGTTTTTAGATTTCAGTCTATTAACACAGTGTATTACATTTACAGATTTTCAAATATTGAACCATTCTTACATCCCTGGGATGAATCCTACCTGTTCATGTTGTATGATCTTGATGATTTGCTGTATTCTATTTGCTAGGATTTTATTGAGGATTTTTGTATCTATGTTTATGATGGAGAATCTCCTGTAGCTCTCTTTTTTGTGTCTTTCCAAGGTTTTGGAATCAGTATAATACTTGCCTCCAGAAATGATTTTGGGAGGACTACTTCCTTTTCAATTTTACTGAAGAGTTTGAGGAGTATATGGATTATATCTTTTATACATTTCTTGGGGAATTCAGCTGCGAATCCATCAGTTCTGCTATTTCCTTGCCAATTTTTTGTCTGGTTGATCTTTCTTTTTGAGTTAAGGGGTGTTAAGGTCTCCTGTTAAGATTGTTGTCTTGGATACTAGGTTTTTCATGTCCATTAAGATTTCTCTTACATATTTGGGTGCTCCTGTGTTTGGTGCATAGATATTTACGAGTGTTACCTCTTCCTCTTGAATTTTTCCCCTGACTAATATATAGTGGCCTTCTTTGTGTCATTTGATCATTCTTGGTTTGATGTTGAGACTATCTGAGAACAGAACTGCTACTCCTGCTTTTTTCTGAGGTGCTGGTGCATGTAGTATTGTTTTCCATCATTTGACTTTGAGCCTATGAATGTACTTTTGAGTTAAGTGAGTTTCTCGTATACAGCATATTGTTGAATTTTGTTTCCTAATCCACTGTGCCAGTCTATTTCTCTTCATTGGTGAATTGAGTCCATTTACATTGATGGTTATAAATGAAATGTGTTGACCTATGTTTGTCATGATATTCACCTGCTGTTGTCTACTTCTTTTTATCCTGTGCTTCATTGTCTGTCCTGTTTAGTGGGTTCCTTCCATTCGCATTTGTGGAGTTCTCGTCCATATGGTCCCTCTCTAGAATATCTTTCAATAGTCTGTGTAGAGATGGCTTTGCCATAATAAAATTCTTTAGTTGTTCTTTGTCATGGAAGTATTTCACTTCTCAATCAAACTTGAAAGAGCGTTTTGAAGGGTATAATAGTCTGGGCTGGAATTTGTTTTCATATGGAACATGAAGAACTCTGCTCCATGCTCTCCTTGCCTTCATGGTTTGTATGGAGAAGTTTGCTGTAATTCTGATGCATTTTCCTTTGAATGTGATCTGCTTCTTCTCTCTAGCAGCTTTCAGTATATTATTCTTGTGTTGGATTTCTGGAATCCTGACTATTGTATGTCTTGGTGTGTTGTTACTTGGATTCAAGTTATTTGGCATACTGTACACTTCGGCTACCTGAATGTTGGATTGTTTCCTCACATTTGGGAAGTTTTCTGCAATTACTTCTGCCCATATTCTTTTTATATCTTTTGTATTGACTCCTTCATTCTCATTGATGCCAATTAATCTCACATTGTTCAACCTGGCATCATCTTGCAGGTGGTGGATTATTTTTTCCTGTATTCTCATTGTTTTTAAGAGATCATTTCTCACCTTTTCATTAGCTGCACCAGTGTCTTCAAGATCTGAAACTCTGTCTTTGCTTTCACTCAAACAGTTTTGTAGACTCTTGATTGATATTTGTAGATCTTCTGTATCTCTTTGACTATGCTTCGTGTGTTCTATTTCTTTTCTGCATTGCTCATTCCAGGAATTTGTCATATTTCTGATCTCCTTCATTTTATTATTAATGTCTTCTTTAGAGGTAGCTATAAATTCTTTTTCTGCAGAGTTTCTTCCAAATTGGGTTTCCTGTATATATTTCCAGAATTCATTCTCTGTTTCAGATGCTATGATTTCAAAGAATTCTTTTTTTATTTTTTATGAAAGTTTTGATTTTCTTTTAAACCGCAGTAAACACTATTAAATACTGTCAGTTATTGTTGCCTTTAGTCTTCAGGCAATAAATTGAATCACGGTAGTATCTGATTCTTATGTTTGTCTTTCTTAACATATAAATCACAGGTTCAGTGTGCCATATCAAAAATAATGGATCTTGAAGCTATTTTTTTTCATTTTTGTCTTTTAGATAAATTGTAATTCAAAGATTTAGTATAAATCTTAAAACAAGGCTTAAGATTAAGCATTATTCAGAAAATTAAATACTAATTAATTAAAATTAAATGTTTCAAAACATTTGAACTAAGAAAAAGTTTTCATGATAGTAAAGAAATACTAAGAATAAAACATACGATAAATGGTGGAATGCCAAATAAATGACCATCACTTCTGATGATAGGATAAGCACACAAAGTTCTCATGTGTTGTGGACATGGATAATGACCATGACACTTACTGGTGGCCATGTGTCGCTTGTGGGACTGAGCTACAGCTATTTCCTTGAAATCCACCCTGTAGTCCCATGTGGAATCTTGACCCATAGGGTACAAGAGAAGTCCATTTGTAGAGTGTGCTGATGGAAATATTTTGCTGCTGTATGCAAAAGAATAACTGAACGACTACTACCGTATACCTCTTATTCTCCTATGTTTGTTGTCCCTATTTGATGGGTTCTTTCCACTGTCATTCATGGAGTTATGGTCATTTTGATCCCTTTCTAGAGCATCATTCAGTAATCTGTGTAGGCTTGGCTTTGTCATCATGAAATTCTTTAGTTATTCTTTGTCATGGAAGTATTTTACTGCTCCGTTATACCTGAAAGAGAGTTTTGCAGGATATATCAGTCTTGCAAGATTTGAAGTACTTTACTCCATGCTCTTCTTGACTTGACAGTTTGTGAAGAGAAATCTGCTGTTATTCTGATAGGTTTTCCTTTAAACGTGATCTGTTTCTTTTTGTTGGTGGCTTTTAGTACACTGTTCCTGTGCTGAATTTCTGGGATCTTGATTATTATATGTCTGGGAGTGGTTTTAATTGGGTTGATGTTATTTGGAGTTCTATATGCTTCAGTTACTGAATGTCAGATTGTAGCCCCATATTTGGGAAGTTTTCTGCTATTACTTCCATGCATATTTTTATATCATTTGTATTGACTTCTTCCTTCTCATTGATGCCTATTAGCCTCACATTGTTTATCTTTGCATCAGCTTGCAGGTGTTGAATCATTTCTTCCTAGTTGTTTTTAAGAGATCTTTGCTTACTTTTTCACTAGCTGCAATGGTGTCTTTAAGGTCAGAAAGTCTATTTTCACTTTCACTTAAATGGATTTGCCAGCTTGTGATTGAGGTTTTAATTTCCTATATATCACTTTGGATCTGTTTCTTACATTCTATTTCTTTCCTATATTGCTTATTCAAGGATTCCATCATTTTTATATTCTGCTCCATTTTTTTTATCAGTGTATTCTTTAGAAGCATTTAGTACTTCTTTGATAATAGTTGTTGCTACATTTTTATTTCAGAAATTATTTCTGATCTGATCTTTTCTATACCTTTCTGAAGTTGTTTCTTTACTTCTAACTCCATTATTTCAGAGATTTCAGGTGTGTGACTTCCAATTCCCTCTATGCTGGTGTCTTCTGCATTTGCAGTGGGTGGACTCGAGGCCTGAGACTACTTTTTGTTCCTTCTCTTTGTCGTTTTGTTTACCACTGATTTTTGATCTTTGGTGTAGAGCTTAAATAGAGTTATTACCTTAGCACCAGATCTGGATCTACAAGTTCAGACTCCTCCAGGAGGGTGTGGCTTTTGTCTGGCTGCTGTGCTCCACTTCTTCCTGATGCAGCCTTGCAGGTTATCACTTTTTGCCACACTGGCCAGTTGTTCTACTCCTGAATCGGCTGGGTTGGTCTTGCCTCCTGCCTCTTTGCAGGGAGTTCTGCTAAACGGTTTCGCGTGGGGCCTGTGCTCTTGGTTGATTCAGGGTCCAGCCACCAGGGCGGTATCACACACAGGCTAGGCCTGCATGAAACTATTTTTCTATTGAAGATGTAATTTTATAATCACATTGGCTGGGCTAAATTAGATTAAAATCTAATTCCAATATATATAATTTAATTCATAAGGTTAAACTTCAAAAATGTGTAATTCAATTTGGAGTTCATTTTTAATCTTGATCTTAAACTCTAAATAATACAAAGTCTAATTTATAGCTTATGTAAAACAAAAAGTACAAAGAGACTCCTTGACTATCAACTTAAACTGTGTTCTTTCGTTAAAGATATTTTATGGCTTACAAGTTTTAGTAAGAACTGAGGAAATTTCAGTGAGGTGGGAACCGAAAACAAAATCTGATTTACCCACTTGGGCCACAGGGGCCTGCATGTAAATCCACTCTGCTGAAACTATCCACCATTTTTCTACTCCTGAATCACTTACTGAAAAGATTCAGTCTTCCGTAAGAAGTCTATCTTGGAGATAGACTCCATGGATTTTGATCTCCTTGTGCCTATGACCACTTACTGCTACTCTCAGTAAGAAGTAGTTTTTGAAGAGAAGAAAACTGTGTTACTCATCTTCTTTTTTGCAGCACCAAAAATGTAGCCTATAATCATGGAATCTATTTTTTCCCTTAATTTTTACATGGAGCCAGAGGCAACAGACCATTATTATAAGTCATTAATCATTAGGATCTCTTGTAATATAGCTCTTAGGGTTTTCGGGTAGTAATAGAGTAAACTCACTTCTTACTGCTAAAAACAATCTTCATTTATTTTTATGAGACAAATATGAACACTCTTTTATAATAAATTATAATCTTCCTATATATGATTAATAATGTTGCCATCAGAAAAACTATATGAGGCTTATATACACAGTCAATGTATTTTGTTACTACTGAAAATACAAATAATGTGCTAGTACAGTGCCAGCTGCCCCATAACACCAACATCATGATCTGTGGAGACTGAGCAGTAGGAACCACTGTTGAGTGTGGTGTTGGGAGACAGGGGTTGTCAGAATAGTGAGAGTCAAAAGCAAATGGAGAAGACAAGGTTGCAAAGAAAGTTTGGGGCAATCTGCTGAGAGTACTTGGGTTGGAGAAGGAAGGTTCTATGTTTTCAGGTATGCAGAAATGCTCTGTTCTTAGGTCTTCATATGTCAGTGTTCAAGTAGTTGCACCATAATTTTGGTGGCTCAACCCTCATCACTGATAACACTTAAATACATTTATTCAACTGTATCAATTTTAATACATGTGAAGAAGACAATTCCACTCTAATGAACAGTACGTGCAGCCATTGAAGGCTACACTAAAACATTATGACAACAAACTATTTGGCTTTCTAGATGTGGATTTATCTATAAACAGAGTGAAATAATTTTATAGGCTGCTGCCTCAAATTTTTGTTAAATGTATTATAAGTGATGAAATCATCAGTATATCTTTGATATCTTAATATTTAAATTCTTTTACACAGTAAAATAAATGCATTTTGTCTTTTTGGAAGTGCTTAAATCAATGGTAGGAATGAAATACATGAAACAGCAGTGTATAAAACAATATGTATAGAGAATCTAGAGGTTAGAACTTGTGTACATAATTTTCATATTAGTGAGGATACATGTGAAATCTACAGATACTTCTTAAAGAAATAGATTTAAAATACTGTACAAATACTTAGGCACAGAGGTAATGGATGGTCTTGTGATACAAGATTGAAATTCATGTCGCCTGGATTTTTTAAAAGAATAAAAATATTAAAACAACATTAGAAATAATACAGAATTTAACTATGCAAAATGATAGGAGTTCAACAATGGTTGTTATGTTTCATATTACTGTCAACTAATTAATTTCATAAATTAGTTGTTCAGATTATCAGATATAGGCATGAAATATTGGTCAAAATATTAAAAAGAAGAAAAAATTAAGCATTAACTTTTCTTTCAACAGAACATTAGAAATCAGTAGAAGTTGCCTAGAGTTCAGGCTATGACATAGAAATGAACTAGAATAAGGGCCACTAGCCTGGGTAAAAGACCTAAAGATAGGAAGTAACGAAAATTCCATAGAGAAGACTAAGGAAAAGCTGAATATACAAGGTCTCAGGTTGGGGTGAGCATAAGATACCCCACTGCATTTCCACTGGGTAAGCATCATAGCTCTTCCCAAACACCAGTCATTAAATGCCTTTACCTCCATCTTCGTGCTTGAACAGCACCTACTCTGTACATGCAGCTATGCTAACCAGTGCTGACAGTGAGCAACAGGTCTACTGATCCTCCCCAACAGACATTTGTCCAGGCTTCATCTAATATTATGATGCTAGATCAACCAACCAAGTAAATAATATTTTAGTCAAATTGAGCTTTAACATTGAGTCAGTGAGTTTAAAGCACTTCAATACAAACACACCATGGATTTGCCCTGGCTAATTACTGGAAAGACCAAGTGACAAATAATGATTAAAAGTACTTTAAAGTATGTACACAAAATGCAAAATGTTCCATAGCCATTATTCTTATTTACTTTGCATACCATGTCATGCTTATTTATTAAATTATATATATAATTTATATCTATATCTATCTATCTATCTATCTATCTATCTATCTATCTATTTCAATTTCTAAGTCTAAATATGCAAATAGGAAATTATAACTTTATAAATATTGTGATTATATATATTTGCTAAGAACGTCTTTGTAGGAAACCAATATTTCTTCAAAAATACTAAGGTTGAAACTGCTTCTGGTCACTTCTCAGGGGACTCACAGGTCACTCAGTGTACTTCTCTTTTTGCTTGGGTCCACCCCACCAACTGAGCATGTTCATCAATTTTGTATTCATTGCTTTTGTACAGCAAGACCTTGTGAAACTATGAAAAATAGAACAATTTCCCACCAAGCAATATACTTTCAAATCAATCCCAAGTTGCTTTCATTAATTAAGCTCATGTAAACTTTAGATATACCTCTCAGTCACAAGTGATGAAGACATATTCAATATGTTTATTTTCTACTTTTTAGTATTTGTGTGAAGTCATTATTCTGAGTTTATGTAAAGAAAGCAAAAAGCCAGTCTAGCTGTGAAACAGCAGAAGTTATGTTTTGTTAGTGGCACCATGATCATTGTTTTTGTAATGATCAAATGATCATAGAAGATTAAAATATACATATGTGCTTAAATGAAGAATATAGTATAAAACATGCAGAAAGCCTACATATAGTGGCAGTGAAGATAGGCAACTGGGTTGTGAAATTTAAAAAATTCTTACAGGATAAAAGTCTTCACGAGAAATGAAGTGTAATAAAGACCAATATAAATGAGTGCAATTTAGTACTTACAGACTGAAAATTGTTTCAGTGAGATGACTCAAGCATCAGAAAATAACTTCATGTATTTATGGAGCTGGATCAAATCTCTCTCTATATATACATGTATATTTTTCACAGCTCTTACTATTTAATGGCTACAAGTATTCAAACTCATTTTACTATTAGTAACTCAACTAAGTATTCAAATGCTATTAATGAAGGAGTGATGAGGGAAGAAGAGAGAGAAAGGGCAGAAGAAGGACAGTGAGTCAGGAGACAGGAGCCATGGGATGGAGGATCGATGACCTCTGTCCACTCTGCTGCACCGCTGCTCTTCTAGGAGCCAATGCAGTCGTGCAGCTTCTCCAGGGATTTCCTGCCAGCTGCTGCAGTCTTTTGCAGTAAACCAGGATTCCAGAGTGTCTAACTCTGCTCATATGTGATACCTCTCAACTTTGCAGATTTTTCTGTGTGTCTCGTTTTTAAATTACAGTCTACACTGAAGAGCAAATAGGATGCATGGAAAGGCATAACAATTTTCCTCTAAAATTTCTTTGTTGTTAAAGGAAAGAGTGGAAAATATTACCGACAAGATTGCAGCACATTGTGATACGTGCATTCTAGGTGGCTGGAATTCATTCACTTAAGAGTGAAACAAATCTGGCAAGTGCAAGATTTTTTAGGCCAGTGCAGGGACCAGGTACGATATCCAGCACAACATACCACACCAGTCCTGTCCCTGGGCACGCTGAGTTGGCCACTGAGGTTGGGTGTGGTGGTGCACATCCATGATACCAGCAATGGGGAGGCTGAGACAGTATGATCACTAAGACTCCAAGCAAGACTCTGAACCAAACACATTAGAAAAAGTGTCACTGTGCTGGTGGTAGTCAGGAGGAAACTGCCCACAAAATTAAAGCCAGTGGGCAGTAGAGATGAGATACAAGTCCTGTTTTCTAAGATTCCAACATCCACTTCTCTGATGCCAAGCCATCTTCCCCAGTCATGGGGGAAAAGATGTACACTATGCAAGCTAGAGGAATGAGAATGTGTATGTGACACAGGGGACTGGGGAGACAGGTGTGGATCTCACAGAATAACTGAGGAAAGAGAAGAAAAGGAACTGGTGAGGGTGGAGACCCTGTATCAAATACATTAAAAAACAAGGGGCTGGGGAGTTGGCTCAGTGGAATAAGCAGTTCCCTGGCAAGCACAAGGGCCTGAGTCCGATCCCTGGTTCTGCCAAAAAAAAGCAACATTAAAAAATAAATAAGCAAAAAATAAAAAGAGTGAAAAAATCAACAGGAGAACCTATACAGAGAGTAAAAGAGAAAAGCAGGAAAGGAAAATATATGCACCTATTAAATCATAATAAATGTTATGTTAGAAGGTATAATTAGTCTTTAGAGAGCCCACATTCTGTATCTCTTTTCAAGTATAGAAAAGATATGCAGGCTTCCCCAGCATTTTCTTGAGCTTATTACATTTCTATGCAATAGATTAACTTATTTCTGTATCCTCTGTACTGGATACTGGACTGAAAAATCTAACTCTTACGTTACATGTGTTGGGCCTGACTAGTTCATGGTAGCATCATTAGTCAGCTTTTCCTTTCTTAGGACACAACACCCTGACCCTTAAGGAAGAAATGTGCAGCATATGTCATGGGGTCAGGAGATTCTGCACATGCCTGGCAGGCACCAAGGCAGAAACATCAGGTGGAGGACTATGGCAGAGCAAATCCACTTAGATTATGGCAGGTGGGAAGCAGTTTAGGGGAACAGTGCCATATAGGAATGGGTCAGGGACCGTATAATGTTGGCCTCAGAAGCGGGTATGGTGGCACACACATGTAATCTCAGCATTGGGGAGCCTGAGACGGGAGGATTTCTATCAGTCTGAACTGGGTAGATACCCTATATCAAAAAAAGTGCCATTTGTTAGTGTGATACTTCTTGAAAGTAAGCTGTCCCTCTTAAGAACACCAAGATTATGTGATGGATAAAAAAACTTATTTCTCTGCTAAATTCCAAAGGACATTAATGCTATATATATATATATATATATATATATATATATATATATGTTGGATATAGGGTTTCACTATGCAGCTCAGACTTCTAGTAATCCTCCTGTCTTCAGTCTCCCTTGTGTACACTACATGCTTGTTCCGGAGATGGCATGGCATGCAGTACTGGGGTTTGAACTCAGATTTTTGTGCTTGCCACGCAGGCAATTAATTAGACCACAAAGCTATCTCTCTAGCCCCACATTGCATTTTTTTAAAAAATCTAATTTTTAAAGTATAAAATTTATGTGTTTATTTTTATTAAATTTATTGAGACAGTTTCAAAACAGGTTAGTAGGATAGTTACAATAATTAATATGTTGCATATTGTTGTCTTCATAGTAGTTATTCATAGTACAATATGCAGACATGATATCCTGACCAAACACTATTAGCGCAAATCTTCCTTCTCATTGAACTAAGAGAAAGTAGCTGTATATCTATCCTAACTCTTTTGTATATACAAATACAAAATGCTCTTTCATTTATATTCCCCTTTTTTTGTTTAGTTTTGTCAGAGATGGGTATTCCATTGCCATTTAAATATTGCTTGAATTCAGCAAAATAATCCAATGTAGTCCGGTAGTTGGTAATAGTTATGGGTTATCCATAGGACTTCAGTGTCAGAAGTTGTTGACTTGAGCCTTTTACAGCTCAGCATATTGATATGGCTTTACTTTTTACACCTCGTGTTTATACTTTTCTGCTAGATGGTTAAAATCAAGATAAAGCAAGACCTGTATAACAAGAAATGTAAGTTTGTATCTGCCAAGGTCAATTAAATCGCCTTAGGATTTACCCTGAAACCTTGTACTACAATTTGCAGATCCTTTGTCATTGTCAGCCATGTGAATTAGTCACGGCCATTGTTTGACCACTTTGCTTTCTGTGAAAGCCTGAGAAAATATTTTTTCTCTAGGTGACTCTCCTTAGCCACACTGTACATTGTTGATCACTTTCCTCTGTGGCCTCATAATTTCCTTGAGCAGAAAATTTGGGACACCACTGAGTAATAGGATGTTACAGTACAGGTTCACTTATATCATGAGCCCTTACTGACCTTGAATGGCTAGGGCCAAAATGTTGGCTATCCTTTTAGCCCTTCTTTTTTCTCTAATTTTTAGTCACAAACTTAGACTGTTAACCCTCTAGAAGAGAAGCTTAATGATATTATTACCCTGTAACAAAGGCAGTTGAGCTTAACCTTACTATCTGTCTGAATATCAAATGCCTTTAATGTAACGTGAAACAGATATTTTCCATCAAGTATTGATATGTTAAATTTTAAATCCTATAGAATGTGAAGAAAGTGTATTTTTAAAAAAGGAATAAATTATTACATATTTTTAAACAAAAATTTAGAAATCTAACCATATTGTAGCAGGATAGTCCTCTGACATTATTTTCTTGTCTCTCGGTTTCATTTACTACCCTTTTTAAAACCAACATTTAGTGAGAGATAGTACTTCAGTAATATATATGACATTAGAAGGAATATGTATTTAGAAGACCAGAATTACAGAGATTTTAAACATGACCCTAGTATTACATGTTGCTATCTTCAGTGCAGTTGCTTAGTTCATAGGTATCAGCATACACAGTTAGTTAGGGTAAGAATCTTACCAGTTGACTGCTAGTTTCAAAAACCTGATGGAGATTCTCAGGATAATCGCCTTAAGCATCTTGTGCAGAAAAATGTATGGTTTTGTCCCTGTCATGTTTCCTAACTTTCCTCCTTGCCCTCTCTTTGTTATTTAATTCTTAAATTCTCACTTTCATTTTAATTGTGTTATACCTTTCAATTCTTATTTCTTCTTTTCAATTCTTACACTATAGAGACTATATGATATTTCTATATGTGGGTTTGGTTTATTTCACTTATGAGTATATTTTCAAGTGGCATCCACTTATGTATAAAGACTTTGAGTTTATCATTCTTTATATCTGAGTAATACTCCATTGTGTAAAAATACTTCATCTTTTTCAACCATTCCTCAGGTGATAGGCATTTTGATTGCTTCCAAGATTTGGCTATCACAAATTGTGCTGCTAAAAACATAGGTGTACGTATATCACTGTGATAAGGTATTTTCAGTTCTTCTAGGAAAATTCCCAGTAGGGGATAGCTGGCTTGAACAGAATTTCCAGTCCTAGTTTTTCAAGGAGTCTCCACACTGATCTCCACAATAGATGCACCAGTGTACATTCCCACCAACAGTGGAGAAGGGTGTCTTTTCTCCCATAACCTCTACATTTGTTGTTGATTGATTTCTTTGTCATGGCCATTCTTTCTGGGGTGAGATGGTATCTCCGTGTTGTTTTAATTTGCATTTCATGGATGGCTAGCAATATGGAGCATTTTTTTCAGATATTTGCTTCTAGAATTTCTTCCTATGAGAAGTGTTCATTTCAGATGCTTGAGTCTTTAAATTTTGGGCCTCTAATGTTTTGTAGTTCTTTATAAATCTAGAGAACAGACTTTTGTTTGAGTGCTCATTAGTTGAGATCTTTTCCAAATTTGTCGGTTGTCTTTTCACTTTGTTAGTAATTTCTTTTAACGTGCAAAAATGTCTCAATAAGAGGAAGGTCCCAGTTGTCAATTCTATCAAGTATTACACGTGCAGTTTGGTTTTTGCCTACCTCTATGTCTTCAAGAGTTCCTCCTACTTTCTCTTGTAGGTGATTTAGTGTTTCTGTTTTAATGTTTAGATCTTTAGTACATTCTAACTTTAACTTAGTGCATAATAATAGACCAGGGTCAAGTTTTAGTTTTTGGCATGTAGAGTCAGTTTTTCCACCAACAATTGTTAAAAAGACTATCTTTTTTCCAGTAAGCATGTTTGGCCTCTTTGTGAAAGATAAGGTGGCTGAGTGTGTTTGTAGTTGCTTCTGCATGTTCTAATCTATTTCCCTGATCCTCAGATCAGTTTAGTTTTTGTCAGTACCGTTCAGATTTTATCATAGTAGCTTTGTAGAATAATTTCAAGTCAGGAATTGTAATGCCTCATACTTGTCTTTGTTGTCCAGGATTGCCTTTGATATTCTAGGTCTTTTCTAGTTCCAAAAAATTTTTGAATGATTTCTCTATTCTGTGAGGTATTCTGGTGGTAGTTTAATAGGGATTGCATTAAATCTGTAGAGCAATTTTGGGAGTTTGGTTATCATCACGATGGTTGTTCCTATTAGGACTATGGAATATCTTTCCATTTTCTGAAATCCTCTATGATCTCTTCCTTTAAAGTACTGTAATTTTCATTGAATCAGTCTTTGACTATTTTAGTTAGATTAATTCCTAAGTATTTCATTTTCCATGGTTCTACTGTAAAAGGTATTGTTTCTCTAATTTCCCTTGCAGTGTGTTTGTTATCTGTGTAGAGGAATGCTGTTGACTTTTGGGTATTGAGTTCATATCCCGCTATGCTACTGAATTTGTGTATCAATTCTAGTAGCTTCTTGGTGGAGTTTTTTGGGTCTTCCAAGTAAAGTATCATGCCATCTGCAAATAAGGATAGTTTAACTTCTTCTTTAACCATTCTTATTCCTTTTATTTTTCTCTTTTTTCTAATGGGTCTAGCTAATGATTCCAGAACTATATTGAATAGGAGTCATGCCTCCACAAGATTTAGTGTTTCTGTTTTAATATTTAAATTTTGATCCATTTTGTAGCTTTGTGCAGAATGATAGACATGGGTCTAGTTTGAGCCTTTGGCATGTGGAAAGCCAGTTTTTGTAGCACTATTTAGCTGTCCTTCTTCCAGTTAGCCCATTTCGTCCCTTTATCAAAGATAAGGTGGCTGAGTGTCTTTGCAATTGTATATGCATCTTCTGCTCTTTCCCTCTCATTCTCCTTCTCTATGCCAGTACAATGCTGATTTTATCACAGTAGCTTTATGGTGTAATTTCTGTTAAGGGTTGTGATACATATTGCCTTTCCTCTGTTTCCCAGGGTTGCTTTTGATTTTCTTGGTCTCTTCTGTTCCAAATGAATTTGAGGAAAGTTTTCTTTAGCTCTGTGAGGTATATTAATGATATTTTGATTGGCATTTCTTTGAAGTTACATAGTAATTTTTAGAGTATGGCCATTCTCACAACATTGATTCTTCTTATCCAGGAGCATAAAATAATTTTCCATTTTCTCAATCACTTTTCTGAAGTACCAAAATTTTCGATGTGTAAACCTTTTATGTCCTTTGTGAGATTGATTCTTAATTCTTTCTTTCTTTTCTTTACTTTCTTTTATTTGTGGAACTGAGGATTGAACTTAGGCCCTTGCACTTGCCAGGCAAGCACTTAGTAGAATCTACTGACATATCTCCCTGGCCCCAGTATTTTGTTTTTTTGAATGTTATTGTTAAAGACATGGTTTCCCTAATTTCTCTCTCAGTGCATTCATTTTTTGTGTATAAAAATGTCACTACTTTTTGTGTGTTGAATTTCTATCATGCTACATTGCTGAATTTGTTGGTTAAATTTACAAGACTCTTGGTGGAGTTTTTGGGATCCTCCATGTAGAATATCATGTCATCTGCAAATAGTGATAATTTCACTTTTCTTCCAATCCTTATTCCATTTCTCTCTCTTATCTAATTGTTCTGGCTAATGTTTCCAGAGCAATATTGAATAGGAATGGAGACAGTTAGATATCCTTGTTTTGTTCTGATTTTAAAGTGAAGGCCTTCAGTGTTTACCCATTTAGTGCAGGTAGAAATCTTAAATACGTAGGGTTATGTAGAGAGTTCGTGAACAAAAACCAAACTATATGGGAAATAATTCAAAGAGTCAAGAATTGCAAAGTCATCATTTTAAAAAGTTTCTGCACTTTACAGCAATTCTAAAACAGAGTAAAAAAGAAAAGCAACAAACTGGAAAAAATAGCCAATTTTCTACAGACAAAGGCTTTCTATCCAAAACATACAAATAAAAAAAAATCAGGACCCAAAATTCAAAGACCCAATGGAAAGATGAGTGCCTGAGATGACTACAGACTTCTCAGAGGAAGAAATACAAATGACAAGTAAATATATGAAACAATGCTCAACATCATTGGTCATTTGAGAAATGTAAATTAAAACAACTCATAGATTCCATATCACCCGAGAAAGAATGGCTAACATCAAGAAGTCAACCAATAACAAATACTGGAAGGGCTGTGGAGAAAGAGGAACACTTCTGCACTGTTGGAAAGAATGTAGACTGCTACAGTCACTGGGGAAATCAGTGTGGAGATTCCTCAAAAGCTAGGATTGAAGATCCCTTTCAAGCCACACAGTCCCTTACTGGGTATTTTTCCAGAAGAATTGAAAACCTCATACCACAGTGATACATGTACACCTATGTTTCTAGTGGAGCAATTTGTCATAGCTAAATCCTGGAAGCAACCCAGTTGTTCATCAGCTGAAGAATGGATCAGGAAGATGTGACATTTTTACATTATGAAGTATTATTCAGCTATAAAACAGGATAAATTTGAAGTTTTTGTTGTTAAATGGATGCAAGTAGAGAATACACTCCTAAATGAAATAAATCAGACCCACATGTATGAACATCATTTTTGTCTCCTTAATGTGAGAACCTGAAAGAAAAAAAATGGAATCTGAAGGGTAGAATACACACTTTTGGAAGGGCATGAACTTATTCAAAAGGAGTTACTGAATTGAGGGGAAGGACAGGAAAATGAGTCGGGGAAGTAGATTTATCTATCTATGAAAGCAGAATGGCTTGGATAACTGTACGGTGCATTTCTGCTAGTCTATTTAATTGAGCAGATAATACTTAACTTGCTTTGTCTCCCATTTTCAATTGTTTCTCCTTTCTATCTTCTTACTTTCTTATACATTTCTTTCTTTTTTTCTTTCTTCTTCCAATTTTAGAAACATATGTCTGGTAATATGATAACTGATTGAAAGACAACACTATGTATTACAACAAATACTGTTGTTATGGTTTGTGTCTATTTGTCTCCTCAAAGTGTCATGTTTTGAAGTTTCCCAAAAGCCTAATTTTGCCTTGGATCTTGGAGGAGACTAGGGACTTGGACTTTTCAGCAATGCTGAAACTGTTGGGACTTTGGTAACTCTTAGAGATGGACTAAAATGTCTTTTGGACAAAGGAATCTGCCTGAGACTTTGGGGGTCAAAGGGCAGAATCTTATGGTTTGTGTTTGGTGTTCCCCTGAAAAGCCTCAGCAGTCATGGGGCAGACTTCTAGAGTTTGTGATTAACTCATGGTCCACTGGGGTTATGGGTATGAGTACTACACACAGCCTGAGGCAGAAAGCCTGAATGGGACTTAAGGGACACAGACTTGTTTTCTGCAGCCATTGTTCCTGTTACTTCTGTGTTTTGCTCTCAGTTTTCTGCCTTCTGCTGCCATGAGCTGCTGTTTTCTTCCATGTGCCTTGGGGCCAGCTGAGTATGGACTGAAACCTCCAGTAACTGTGAGCTAAATAAATTTTCCCTTCCTTCATTTTGGATATCAGGTATCTGTCCCAGCAATGTGAGAAGAATAACTGAGTCAACTATGAAATTCATATTACTTTGCTAAGTGAAAATCTGTATCATTTATAATTTTTGTTTTAATTCTAATTTGTATTCTCTTAAAGAAATATCATAAACCTTAAAACTTGTTGCACATCTATAAATCCAGGCAGAAATTTATAAATAAAATTACTATTTTATTAACCTTTCACTAGTTATCATTTATTTGAACTTTATTTTTATGTCCCAAACTCTAGTTCATTAGTCACAAAATTCACAAATTGAATTTTGTGTTGTTTCATGAAAGATAACATAAAATTAATATTGGGGAGGAAGAAACTTTTTCCTCTCTCTCCATTTCCAGGCTCCCTGAAATGTGAATATACTTAATTACATACATTTTCATATTTAATAAACTATATTTAAGAAATAGCCTAGTGTACTAGCTAGCTTCCTGCTCTTGTAACAGAATACTTCAGGTTAAGTTAGCTGACCAGAGAAAACATTTATTTAGATTCACATTGATAGTTCCAGACTATGCTCCATTGAAATCATTGTACTGGGAACTCTGATGATGCAGTGTGTCACTGTGAAGGTTGCATGCTTGGTGGAGCAAAGCCATTTACTTAATGTTGGCTGGGAGTGAAAAAGGACACAGGAAGTGGCTCGCCTCCCAGGGTGCCCTTCGAGGGCCGGCCTCTGATAACCTCATTTCCTCTCCCTGAGATCAATCTTTCAAAAATTTTATCACCTTCAAAGAGTTCCACAGAGTGGGAACCAAGTCTTTGGCAATAAACGATTGGGGACATTGCAGAGGCAAACTGTAGCACTCCACATGGTAGTTTTGCCAAAGTATTCCTCATTAATTTGTAATGTAGTTAGAGAAACAGACTCATGCTTCAGCCATTGAAAGCTGTGGTACCAAGAGAGAGAATATTTTTAATATTTAAGATGATGCACATTTAATTAATTAGCAGGTATTTTTATGGAGGATGTACTGCAAACTGTGGATTGTTTTTTTAAAATCATTCCCAGATAAGGAATCATAGAAGCCAGTGACTTTGCCGAAAGCAAGCATTTATTCTTGGGACAACAGAACTGAACACACAACTTTGAAATCATTATTATTATTATTTTTTGGCTTAGAATTTTTATGACTACTTGCATTTATAATCTGAAAATCATTGCCTTGCACTCTTAGGAAATGAGTCTGCCCCATTTTATTGGTAATTGCCTTAAGACATTATATTCTTTTCCAGTATTCAGTTAAAAAAAAAAAAAAGAAAAGATACTTGAAAGAAAGTTCCACTGTTGTTTTCAAAACATCAAAATTTTTAAAAAGTTTTGGAAGGGTAGGTAGAAAGAAACAGTCTAATTTGCCTGTATAGCTTTCTCCTTATCATTTGAAAGTGTGTTGATTTTAATTAAATTTTGTTAAGAATCATTTCCCTGAGCAAAAGATCACATTAATCTGCAAGATGATGATATGTTTACCCACCAAGTAATTTTATTTTTTAGAACATAGCAATAACACATTTAATAATCTATGCATTAGGTTACCTTTGTAAATTTAAAGGTGATTTTGGTGTGCTTAATATTCAGGTTGGATTCAATGGTTATAACATTATAGATATTCTGCTCAGATATTCTGGGTAATCTTATTTATTTACTTATTTCACCCTTTTGAGACAGTGTCTCACTATTCAGATCAGGCTGGATTTCAACTCATTTTGTAGCCCAGGCTAGCCTCAAACTCAGAACACTCTTCCTGCCTCAGCTGCTCCAGCGCTGGGATAACAGGCTTGCACAACCATATCTGATTTTGGTGTCCAGTATGGTTGCTGGGGCTTCAACCTGAGTCCTTGTGCTTGCCAGGTAGGCACTTAGACCAGTGAGCTATCTCCCTGGCATAGTACCAAATATTTTATGATAACAATCACATCTTTCAAAGAGAATCAGATTGCAAAACAAAAACTCAAAGAACTGGTGGTGGTAGTTACTTTGTAAATCTATTAAGCATGATATGCTTCAAATACCTTCTTATTTTCCTCTCATATTTAAGATAAAATAGACTGAAATTGGATTTGATATTGATTTTTTTCAGTAAGTAACTTAAAGCATCAGGCAAGGTGTTCAAACAATTTTCATGACACTTTGACATAGTCAAAAAATTAACAAAGACAGGCATCAATTAGTCAAAGCAATTGTCCTTAGATATAAGCCTAGTTATACATACATTTTTTTATAGTGGAACTGGCTCTTGTGTTTGCCAGGGAAGTGCTTATTCCACTGAGCCATCTCCCTGGCCATACACATACATTTTTAAGGATACATTGTGCAATAGTGAAAACCGTTAATGAATCCTGTAGCTATAAATTCTCCCAGAGATTTCATGTGAATATTTATTTTTTAAATGTATTTCGTACAGGGTCTACAAGGTCTCACTACACAGGTTGGACTTGCAATGATCCTTATATTTTCAGCCTCCCAAGCACTGGGCTAACAGGGATGTGCCACCATGCCCAGTGTCAATCACTGTCTCAGGCACCCTGGGGGCAGGGCCAGCACAAAACACCCGGAATCCACTGAGCTATCTGGCCAACCCTAACTCATATAAACTTTGAAATCCTAGATTTTTTTTTTTTAAGAACTCAAAGCGGAATTTCTTTTTTATTTCTTTTTTAAAATTTATTTTATTGAAGTACAAATATCAATGAGACACTTTTAAGGCACCTTAACAGGACGGATTCGATAAATTAATACATTGCAAACTGTTTTCGTAATGTTTTGGTATCATATAAAGTGCATACATGATGTTATACTTACAGATATTATTATAGCAGATGTTTCTTATCAGTAAATTAAGAGAGTGTAGCTATTTACGTATCTTATTTTTTATACCTGAATTATATCAAAGATTCAATAATTAATACTTTCTACCTTGTTATTTTTCTAGTGGTTGTCCATAGTACTAGAAGCCAACATAATATCCTGTCCAACCACCATTAGTGCAAATCTCGCCTCTCATAAAATTATATAGAAGCACGGCGTATCTATCCCAACTGTACTGTCCATACACACACACATTATGGTTCTTCCTTTCTATACCTCTTCTTTTGTCTACACCTGTCAAAGATGGGCACTCCATTGTCATTAAACCAATTTAGGTGCCTGAGCTCGGCAACACAATCCAACACAGTCCAGCATTCCACAAAAATAGTGAGTTAGCTGAAGAAGTTGTCGACCGTAACCATTTACAGCTCAACTTATTATTATGGCTCCACATTGTATACCTCATTTTTATACTTTTCTGCTGGATGGTTAAGACCTAGACAGAGCAAGACCTATATACCAACACATGTAGTTTTTGTTTCTGATGAGGTCAGTGAAGTCCCCTCAGCGTTTATCTTGTAATCCTGTACCTTATTCTGTAGATCCTTTGTCTGTGTCATCCATGTGGATGAGTCATGGCCAATACTTGACCAGTTTGCTCTCTGTGAGAGCCTGAGAGTCTTCTCTCCATATGACTCTCCCTAGGCACACTATAGAACTTCGATCTCTTTCCTCTGTGGCTCTATAATCTCCTTATTCACAGTGTAAAATTATCATGCCATGTTAAATGAACAAGTTAAAATGGAAATGAATGACAACATATTCCTGGTTAAAAGTGCTTGACCAGGGACCGGGAAGATGGATCAGTAGAATAAGCACTCCCCTGGCAAGTGCAAGGGCCTGAGTTCAATCCCTGGTTCCACCAGAAAAAAGAAAAAGAAAAAGAAAAAATATGCTTGACCACAAAGGTTAGGAAAACAGGCAGTGTACGATTGCCTTATAACATACACATCTCTGAGGAATCACATTAGAGATTTTATGATGGACTAAAGAAGCTTTTAAAAGTATCTCAGCAGAATAAAGAAGAATCAGTGGAATAACAATTTATGGTTCAGGAAGAAAATAGTTACTTTGTTGCATTCTATACTTTGCTGCAGGTGCTTGTTATAACAGCAAAAAAAGGTACATTTGTTTATACTATAGTTGCCCTTCAGTGAAACAAAGATTCTAGGAATGGACTTTCTGCAATGGCTTAAAACAAAACTGAGGAGAATGAAGCTGTTCATGCCTCTGGTGTCTAGGACAAGGCCACTGACTTTCATGAGTTTGTCAGAGCCCCACAAGAAGTGTGAAGCTCTGGGAGATGACACACATTGTGACATGTTGTTCTGCTACTGAATAGATATTCATTTGGTCTCAGATCTCGCCCTCCCCTTAAACTGTTCATGGACTTATTCATATGCTGAATGAATGAATGCATTGTAGGTGCTGGGCTGTTTCCTTTCTCTTATCAGGAGAGAGGGCTCCACTTGACTTCAATTTTTATATATTGATTCCTGTCTTCTTCACCCCTGCTGTTCTCCCTCTGAAGTCTCAAGTGTTGTGTAGGATGTGGCACAAAACAAAAGAAAAATACAAGCAAACAAAAAGTCCAACAAAAACCTCCTAACAAAACAACAGAAGAGTATCAAGTCTGGTCACATAACTACATAATGAGTCCTCAATAAATTATAATTATGAGAACCATGTCTAAATAAATCAACGTTTTTAAACATAAGCTTTCAAATAAAGAGAATCTCAGGAATAGAACAAACAGTAAAAATCAAGAACCAGCGTAATATTCATGTGATTCTCTGAGATATACCACAAAGAAAGGCGAGAAATTATTTCCCAAAGTTTAGCTTTACCTGGTAAAACTATGTAACGAGAAAGGGAGTGATCGGGCTGAGAAAGGGTGATATTTCATTGTAATTTTCTGTGGTCACTACTGGTGATCAAAAGTGAAAATAGAAAATTCCATGTACTGCCATTCTGAATGAAACACTAGTGGACTTTATTTCCTTTTATTTAAGTATATTCTCTTTATAAACTAGAACTTAAATAATTTAGTTTTAAAATATTGAAAGTCACCTGGCTAAATTATATGTTATTATTTTTGTATTATGATAACGGTTGTCATTAACTATAGATTTCATTGTCTATGACTATCCATCTATAATTTCTGACAAGAGGCCAAGGACAATTTGGTGCCACCATTTCTTCTGGATCAGTTACCATTAGTGACCTATAAATACAGTGAGATAGGTTACTATTATCTTGAAGCATCAGGACTGTATGAGTCAGATTCTCTTCTTCTGCCCTTCATCCCTTCTCACCTGAATGGCAAAGAATGCCTCAGTACATGGTGTGACAACTTATATAGCTTGATGGGTTACTTGGTGCACTAGCTAAAACAATGGCAATAATTCACATTCCATATTGTCCTACAAATGTCCTGGCCAGGGCTCCACTCCACATATATTTCTTCACTTGACCTTCCAGGGCTGAAATTTCTCTGAAGACATTCATAAGTGACCCCTTTCAAAAATTATTACAGACATTTTCACAGGAGGTAACTGAGGGTCATTTCACATTTTCAGAAAATAAGAAAGTCTCACTGTGAGTGCAGTGAAGTTGGAAGTTGATATCTGTCTGTGCCACAGATCACATTGAAAAGATTTTAGTTTGGACCTGGATCGTTTCCATTCTAATAAATAAATCAACGAGCACGTTTTGGTGCCTCCACTTTTCAAGCATGTGCATCATAACGTTTTGTGGGTTGCCTAGCAACCATAAAATAGTGAGATAACACTAGTGAAGAACCCACTAAACTAGCCAGTGATATCCATGTACTTACACTGAGACGGAGTCTGCTGGTTTGGTCAGCCCACAGATCTTGGAGAGTTGCTTCATTCATTGTTAAAATCGTGGACCAATTTTCCAGTCATGTCCTCACTCACCATGCCCAGCTGTGGTGTAGCAGAGAGGAGCATCATTTGCAGATCTTCATGAAGTCACTCACGATCTTCCTTCCCAGGCTTTGGAAATATTTCACTGAACAGGGCACTGCTAGAATGCACTGTGTGTAGGAAAGACACAAACAAATTTCCTAATCATCCTTTTTCAACCCTGTAAGTTTTAAAACTTATGACAGGACTTGGGTTGTGCTTTTGCTGTTTGGGTCAAGAAATGTGACGATGTTTTAAGTGGGAAGAAATAAATGTAATATGAGTTAAGAGACATAACTGAAACTTCTATCTACATAGATCAAAGAATGAAATATCTCAGCTTCTTTATGGCAGCCATGCTCAGCAAATATAGCCCAATTGTAAAATATATGAATAATGTTAAGAATGTATAGTATTTATGTTATATATACAATATATTTGTGTTAAATATATATTTAATTACTTTTCATCATAGAATTGTCCCTCAGTTATGTTAGGGAAGTTGAACCTAAATTTATTTTGTATTTGCTTGTTCTGAGATCAGTGGAGTCGCTTTCTGGGCTGCCAATAAAAGCCTTCATTCATCCATCTATTAACTGCTTATTAGTTAGTGTCCCACAGTGAGCTGGGCACTAGAAGAAGAAAAGCAAAAAGACCTTTTCCCTCCACAATATAATGAAAGCATTCATTTCCCTAGTTGCTATTAAAGAAGTGGGCACTCAGCAGTGTGAGAATGTAGAAGAAGCAGTCATCTTTCCTGGAGAAATCTAACAGAGGAGCTGCAGTGTGTTTTGGATATGTAGCCATGATAACTGGAATTTGGCAGGCAGAAGCAACTGAGCATGTTTGTAAGTCAGTGGGAGGCTCAGAAGCAGGTGCTTCCACGGCATAGCCACTGTGACCCAGTGTGTCTGCACCTTAGATTGGGTCCAATGGAATGGAGACACCACGAAAGATATAAATTTAGTCCCATTGGTCTTGTAAAACAATTATTTTGCAAAAATAGTTTTAAACAATAGGCATAAAAATAGTTCTGAAACTTGAGTTATCTCTAGGATTCTATCCAGATGGGTTTTCCTGACAACTCTTATATTTTTGATCACTGCACCAAATGTGATGAATACTTACACAGAATGAATTGTGCTTCTATAATTTTTGAAACTAGATTTGGAAATAATTTCTCTTATGAAGTGTCATCATTCGTATTGCCACAGCTCTCATGAATTCTATAAAGGGAACTTCCTAAATCTGTTAACTGTCACATTTTACATTTCCACCATTATGAGCTTCTATTTGTAACTAATTCAAAAAATACATAGCTATGCTTGACATGGCACAGGCCTGTAATGCCAATGCTCTGACTAACAGAGGGGAAGCCTAAGATTGAATCCCATTTGGTCAATTTAGCAATTCACAGTCTATCTCAGAAAAAAAAATCATCTCAATGTGAGATCTTGAATCCAATCCCTGCTATTACAGAGAGAAAGAAAAAAAGAAAGGAAAAGAAAGAAAGAAAGAAAGAAAGAAAGAAAGAAAGAAAGAAAGAAAGAAAGAAAGGGAAGGTAGTCAGTAACATATTTAAATTAATCAAGATTTGAAAATTCTTCATATTTGTTTCTCAGAAGTTCCCTTAAGTTAGAATGATTTGTAGAAGCACATATTCAACAGGTTGAGAACGTAGAAGAAGCCATAATATTGTCTCAAAAAGTATCTATAAAACAAGTAGATAATAAATATGATAGTGAACCTGGGAGAGGATTAGGAGAATGCAACAAAGGAATTATAACAGTGTGGCCAGGTAGGGAAAGTTTTGTGCCTTGGGATGAGTACCGGGCCTAAAGGAGCAGGAGGGACTGTGACTTTTATGATTTCCTAGAAAGAGACTCGCATCAGGCATGGTGATTTCACTGGAGCCACCCTGACATTTTTTTTTTTTAATTGCATCTATTAACCTAAGATTAACAATGAGCTGGTATGCATGGGTGGATACATACACCACAATTTCAAAATATTTCTATTAATTTTTACCTTTTACAGTAGGTTTGGGTGTGTTCTACTATCAATTTAGGAACCTACTTGATCTATTTGCATAATCCAAATTGGAAAGCAACATTTAATTCTCCTGTGATTTTTTTCTTTTTTCCTTTCCAGACTGATGATTTAATACATGCAAGCAGCTCTTTGAGACAGCAGTATTGGGCACTAAAGGTGTCAAGTATCTTCAGAGTAACAGCTCTACCAAACCGAATATATGAAAAATCAAATAGAAAAGATACCTATAAGACAAGAGTTGCAAAAGCTATTGACAGCAAAATCAAGTTAAGCAACTGCAAGCAACTGAGCAGAGTAAAATCAATGCCAACAAAACCACAAAATACTTCACTACTTGATTCTGAGTGACATTATCATTTATTTCTAGGGAGTTACAGGAATGGGTGAATCACTAACAAATTCCTTTAAGCAGATGAAACATGAAGTCAGACAGCCAAGGAATCAGAGCTATGATTGTCGGGACTAGAGCCACAAGGGCTATTTTAGCTCAGTCCTCTACCATAAAACCCCTTTCATTGTCAATGGTAATTTTATAAATTTGGTAGCAAACACTGAAAACAAGATATTGCAATATTGTAATACATTCTCTTAAAGAACGCAATTTAGGGAGAAAGTGGGTAGCTTTGCAACGGCAACAAGAAGTGCCAAAATAACAGCTAGGATTTGGAGACAGATTTATTTACATCAACAGGCGTCGATGAGGATCAGTCCTAAAGAGCAGGCCCTGTTTGCTACTGGTCTTGGGCTTATAAGGAGTAACCAAGCAGGAGGTGCAGAGGCAAAAAACATTTCTGCTTGGGATTGATTCTTACAATATGCCTCATAGTTATCAATCATATTTAAGAAATGAGATTAATAGGAACTGTAATCTAAACTATTACCTGGGAAACTAACAAATCGAACTATTCTGACGTATGCTGGCTGAAGGAAAGGGGGGAGGACATCTTCTGCTACAGCTTTTGAAGTGTTAGTAAATTCACATGTACTAGTAGAATCCTGTATCTGAGAAGGAACTGAATATGGTCACTCTTCCTTATGGTTTTTCATAAGTATTTTATTTTGAGACAATTATAGATTTACAGTAGTAACAGCTGAGGTAGAAATGAAGTGCACACTTTATGGAAATAGCTTGATAAACAATGAAACTGTTATCAAATAGCACAATCAGCATGCCAACCTGGACACCTTCAAGGTAAGAGAACTTCTACCACCACAGGTGTCCTCATGTTGTGCATTTTTTAATTCCATTTTTTAAGAAAACTAAAAAATAATGAAAAAGATAGAAATGGTACAGAATTTCACTAAACAACATATGATAGGAATTCAACAATGGTTGCTATTTTGCATACTGTTGTCTTTAAATTAGTTGTTCAGATTACCAGATATAAGCATGCAAAATTGGCCAAAGATTAAAAGGAAGAAAATAAAATAAACATTAACTGTTTCTTTCAATAGAACAGAAAAAAGTCAGCAGTACAGTCATTGAAGCTATCCTCTGTATATACATATATATTTTTTTCTCTCTCTCCCTCTTCTTTCTTTATTTTCTCTTATCATAATTGTTCTTTACCTTTGAGCAGTTTGTTTCTCTTTCACAGTACCTATCATGCCTTTCAGATTTTATTTGTTCTTCCAGGTTCTTACACTAAGGAGACAATATGATGTTTACACATGTGGGTCTGGCTTATTTCACTCATGAGTACTGTCTCTAGTTGTGTCCATTTGCCTTTTCATAGCCAGACCCATTTCTGTCTGGATCCTGTTTCACCTTCATCTCTGAAAACCACTCATCTCTTTTTAGTTTTATAATTTTGTCATTTTATGGTGTTACATAAATGATATGCCACTGTATGCATGTTTTATATTCAACTAAAGTTTCCTGGAAGTTTATGCTGATGGTTCAATAGTTGTATTCATTGGTACAGCGTGTCATAGTTTGCCTAAGCATTCATTCACTGAAGGGAGTCTTGGTTGCTCGAAGTTTTCTCAGCTGTAATAAAAGGTTCTATCAATATTCATTTATAGGGTTTTATGTGGACACATTTTGTCCTTACTAGGGCAAGTACCAAAGAACATTAATATTGAAATATATGATAAGAATATGTTTAGATTTGTAAATTGTCTTCCAAAGTGCCATTTTTCATTACCATCAGTAATGAATGAGAATTCCTATGATTCCACATCCTTACCTTTAGGTTTATCAGTGTTTTAGGTTAGATATTCTAATATGTGTGCATCAGTATCTCATTTTGTTTTTTATTTTGCAGCTCCTGAACAGCATATAATGTTCAACACATTTTTCTTGTGCTAATATGCCATCAATGTGGGATTTTTAAGTGGGATTTTTTCAGATACTTTGCCCATTTTTAAGTGAGATATTTTCTTATTCATTGCTGAATTTTAATAGGCTTTTGTATATTTTGGCTATCAGTCCCTCATTGGGTATGGATTTTTTTAAAAACTTGATTCTAAAATATATACATTTGTTTTCATTCTTATATCTTCTGCAGAGGTTTTAATTTTAATGAAATCCAGTTTATAAACCTTTATTTATGCTTTTTGTTTTATATATAAAAAGTTATTCCAAATTCAAGGTCCTTTAGATTTTTCCTAGCTATCCCCTATGAGTTTTATACTGTTTTCTTTATCATTTAGGCCTATGAATCTCTTTGAGATTTTTTGTTTTGTTTTGTGTTTTGAAAGGTGTAAGAACTGTATGTAGATTCAGTTTTGCCTGTTGATTACATGTACATCACCAATTTTTCCATTGTCATTTGTACATTTCTTATCATGTAATTCAATATTAATGTACTTTGGTACTTGCCCTAGTAAGGACAAAATGTGCCCAACTTTTCTCTCTTTTGTCCATGATCAGCTGATTATGTGCTAGATTATGAGGTGTAAATAGTATAATATCATACTTCTCCACTATTGTATTGGCTGTCTTGTGTCTTTTGTTCTTCAGTATAAACTTTGGAATCCGTTTGCCACTATCATGAATAAGCAGTTTTCATCTCTGAAAATCATTCCTCTCTTTTCTAGTTTAGCTCATTTAATCTGGTACCATTCTTTTATTGCATTATTGCTTGGCGCATATAAAATGCAGTTGGATAAGACCTCTGTTAATATTAGTATTTTGGTTTTGCTCTCTATTTTCCCCAGATACCTGCATGATACATGCCTTGTTATTTCTGGATGATGATGTAGATGCTGTGTATTAATAAAGCTTTTGCTGACATCTCCTGGCATGTGTGTTGGGAGCCTCAGTGTAATCTGATGGATGAAGTCTAAGCTCTCCTCCAGTCAACTTTTTTCTAACCAAGGAGGAGTGAAGCCAAAGACGTTTTCCTCCTATATTTAGCTGAAATAGAATTTGATTGTTGGAGTCATTCATTAGTTTTCTTCACCATAACTAAAGATATTTCTGAGATTCTATATTATTCAGCTCTGACCTATGTGATGCAAAAAGACAGCCCAGAAATCGTAACAATCTATTTAGATTATGGAGGTCTATAGCCATTCAGATTTCTTAATTCTACCTTTACATATTTTCATATGATATATATTTGGTTTTATAGATTATATAGCTCCAGGATCTAGTTGCACTTATGAAAAGGAAAAAGGAAATGTACATTTACCTCATGTCAGAGTGGAAATCTTTTTTATGGTGGTAAGAACATAAATTCATCACTAAACAGAAAGGGATTCAATTTGGAAAAAGTTTTGTGCTAAGGAATTAAAACTAAATTAATAACTGATAGAAAGCATTGGAAAATATGGAAAGTAGAAATGATAGAATGAAGTAATGTTCTATAATTGTTTTTTTCTGTTTATTTCTTAGACAGAGTCCTAAGAGGACCCAACTGAGCAGGGAACTATAGTAGCAAATAATTTTGAAGGCTTCAGATTAGAATAATGATGGTAATAAAAGTGTCAAAAGAAAAGTGAGGTCAAGTCACATTTTATCATCAGCCAATACTGCACAGTTTCTATGAGCAAGATAATGACAGCTCATGGCTATAAAAGATGAAGATGTTGGGTCCACTTTAAATTTCTGTTTACTGCAGAAAATATTCATAAAGGATCAAGAGAATGAAAACTAAGATGACAGAGACATGGTGCCACAGTCAAAGAAACAGAAATGTAAGGGAAAGATTTTTGGTTTTAGTATCTGAAATAGGACTCAGGGTCTTATGCTTGCCAGGCAAATGTCATGCCACTGAGTTGTATCCTCAGCAGGAAAGAGAAGCTTTTAAGAAGGCGTTCAAGTTTGGGTATGTTGGGTGGTATGATGTGAATTATAATAAAGATAATTTGAAAACAGCTTATTTAGGAAAAATTGGAATTTAAATTAGAAATAATGATCAGAATTAGAGCATAGTTTTGAAAGAAAAAATTTGCACAAAGGCTATTTTGTAGAAGCACTTGATCTTAGTATTTTAAATAGGATGAGTTTATCTATAATACGATTTATTGCAAACATGAACATGAACACTAATAGATGGCAAGAACATGAGTTTTGCAGCCAGTCTCAACTGAGTTTAATCACCAAACATATTGCTTACTAACATTTGGTTTCTGAGCTGCAATTTCATTTATCAACTAGAATTATATAATTAATTGATATTATGGGGGTTAATGTACATCACATAAAAAAGAATGTGTAAAAATTCTGTTTTCCAAGGCAGGCACTGAGAGACGTTGCTGGGTGGGCACTATGGCCAGGATCACCACAAACGAATCGGTGAAGCGCAAGTTCCAGGCTCTTCAGCAGCAGGGCGATGGTGCATAGGAGCGGGCCGAAGGCCTCTAGAGGGAACTGGAGGGAGAAAAGCGGGCTCAGGAGCAAGCTGAAGCAGAAGTATCCTCCTTGGACCATAGGGTTCAGCTGGTTGAAGAGGAGCTGGACGGTGCACAGGAGCGCTTGGCCACTTCCCTACAAAAGCTGGAGGAAACCAAAAAAGCTGCCAATGAGAGTGAGAGAGGTATGAAGGTTACTGAAAACCCAGACCTGAAAGATGAAGAAAAGATGGAGCTCCAGGACATCAGCTTAAAGAAGCTAAACACATTGCCGAAGAGGCAGATGGGAAGTATGAAGAGGTGACTCGTAAGTTGGTGATTATCAAAGGAGGTTTGGAAAGCACAGAGGAACGAGATGAGCTGGCTGAGTCGCGTTGCCCAGAGATGGACAAGCAGATCAGACTGATGGACCAGAACCTGAAGTGTCTGAGTGCTGCTGAAGAAAAGTACTCGTAACAAGAAGACAAATATGAGGAAGAAATAAGGATTCTTACTGATTAACTCAAGGAGGCGGAGACTCTCACTGAGTTTGCTGAAAGATCAGTAGCTAACCCAGAAAAGACAACTGATGTCTTGGAAGATAAACTGAAATGCACCAAAAGAGGAACACTGTTATACACAGAGGATGCTGGGGCAGACTCTGCTTGACCTGAATGAGATGCAGAGCTCCCCAGTCTTGCCCTGCCGCTGCTCCTCCCTTTGACCCCAATACATGGCCTGAGGCCAGCCTGCCGAAGCTGACCTCAAAACTGAGGGTTGATCTTTAACTGGAAGTCTGCTTTCTCCTTTCCACATCCTTTTCCCACGCCCTACACCCACCTCCTTGTTTTTTTTTTTTTTTTTTTTTTTTTTTGTTTGTTTGTTTGTTTCCAAACTGTCTTCTATTCCCAGAGATTCCAGCTGGGCTAGAGGCCGAGCACCTTTGGGAACAACATTTAAGGGAATGTGAGCACAATGCAAAGTGTCTTTAAATGCATGTTGTGAGGTACACATTTGTAATGACTCCTAGTTGTAACAAACCATTTGTAAGGCATTCCAAATAATTGCACAGCTCCAAAACTGCAATCTAATTCCATTTTCACTTTGGAAGGTAACTTTTCAGCTTAATGTGTAGTGCTCTCCCATAGAGGAAGCAAAGAAGTGTGGACCTGCCCTAGCAAGAGCCAACAGAGTCCAGGGGACGACTCCACCGTGAAGTCCTTACACCTCTGTACCAAGTACCAGCTAAGCTACAAAGGGGATTCTGGGAGGAGTTAGCCGAAAACCAAAACCATGCTGCTCAGGTTTTGAGTTTTGACGTGTCTTTGGACAACTTTATTTTTATTTGTTCCTTTTCTCATCAGAAGTGAGTAAGATATGATAATGGATAGACCTCTGAGACTGAAACCTTTTTTTTTTTCTTTCTTTTTTTTTTTTTTTTTTTTTTGCAATGCTGGGACTGAACCCATGAAGGGACTCATGCATACTAGTCAAGAGCTCTACACTGAGCCATATCCCTAGCCATGAGACAAAATTTCTGTCCCATTTCTGCCCTCTTTCCCGCTGCTCACTGAATAGATCATGTTCCTTAATTTTGAGGTGACCACTTAATTGTTTTCCTGTCTCTTTGAAAGAAAAGAAAAATAATGTTTTTGCCACTTATTCAGCCATATGAAATTCATCTCACCCTTTTCTGCATCTGAAGCTGCTGTCTCTAAAAGTTCCATCTCATTGTGCCTTGTATCAGTCAGCGCTGGAGAAATCTTGAAAAGTTTATGTACAAAACTTTTAAAATTTTATATTATTTTGAAACTTTGCTTCTTTAGGGTTGGAGTGCATGACTGCCACATCTGGCTGTGAAGAGTTCTCTCCAGTCTGTGGGCTGGCAGTGTGCTGAGCTTTTGAAGTGTTTTCCACACCCAGTCCCCGCTTTAGGTGAAGTTTCTGTGAGGTCTGTTAGGTGCACATCCTGCAGCTTATTGGCTTAAAGTGTATGCTCTTTTGTTGTGGTCTCTGCGACCAGTCAGGAAAAAGAAGAACCAGTAGTGTAACTGCTTTGATAATGAATATTGACAAGAGTCTTTTTGAAATAAAGAACCAGTCCCTCTAAATCTTGAAAAAAAAAAACAAAACAAAACAAAATTCTTCCTTCCATGACTGTGAGATTTGTCTAGAAATAAATACTACATGAAAAAATTTGTACTGTCTTTTTAAAAAAAAATGATTGATTGATTTATTTGATGCAGTTCCTTTTTTATATTAATTTTATTGAGAAAGAAATAGCAATGAGTTTCAAACAGGTTAGTAGGACAGTTATAATAATATAATTAATATATTGTATATTACTGTCTTTGTAGTAGTTATTCATAGTATAAGATAGACATGATATCTAAACACTACTGATTTGAACCAAGAGAAAGTAGCTATATAGCTACACTATTTTGTATATACCTATATGTAATTTTTTTCCTAAAAAGTGGTCCTTCATTTATATCCCCCTTTTTTGTTTACTTTTATCAAAGGTGGGTATTCCATTTCCATTCATGTACTGTAGGTGCATGAATTCCTCAAAGTAGTCCAATATATTCCAGTAGTCTACAACAGTAGTTGGTTATCTGCATGACTGGCAATGTTTGACTTGAGCCTTTTATAGCTCAGCATATTAATATGGCTTTACTTTTTATACCTCATTTTTATATTTTTGTGCTGGATGGTTAAGACCAAGATAAAGCAAGACACATATAACAAGAAATGTAACTTTTATATCTGACGAGGTCAGTCAAATCCCCTCAAGATTTACTCTGAAACTCTGTACTGCAGTTTGTAGATCCTTTGCCAGTGTCAGCCATGTGGATGAGTCATGGCCATTGCTTGACCAATTTGCTCTCTGTGAAATCCTGAGAGAATATTTTCCAGGTGACTCTCCTTAGCCACACTCTACATCATCAATCACTTTCCTCTGTGACCCCATAATCTCCTTGATCAGAAAAATTTGGGGGCCAGAAAAATGGCTCAATAAACACTTTCATAGCAAACACAAGAGCTTGAGTTTAATACCCGTTTCCATGCGCGCGCGCACGCGCACACACACACACACACACACACACAAAAGAATTTCAAAAACCAATCAAACAAGCAAACAAAAATAAGAAAACAAAAACAAAAAGCCAAACAAACAAACAAACAAAAAACAATATTGGGGGCTGGGGAGATGGCTCAGTAGAATAAGCACTTCCATGGCAAGCGCAAGGGCCTGAGTTCAATTCCCGATTCCACAAAAAAAAAAAAAAAAAAAAAAGAAAGAAAAGAAAGAAGTAAAAGAAAATTTGGGCCACCACTGAGTGACAGGATGTTATAGTACAGGTTCTCTTATATCCTGAGTCTTTGCTGAAGGGCTTGGGCCAAAATGTTGGCTATCCTTGAAGGGCTAGGGCCAAAATGTTGGCTATCCTTGTAACCCTTCTTTTTCTCTACTTTCTCAGTCTGCAAACTTAAGTTATTAACCATCCAGAAGAGAAGCTTGATGATATTATTACCCTAAAACATAGGCTGTTGAGCTTAACATCGGCATTTGTCTGAATATCAAATGCCTTAGACATAGCATGGAATAGGTTTTTTCCATCAATGGTTGATATGCTAAACTTTAAATCCACCCAGACTGTGAAAAAAATAAAAAAATAAATAAAATAAAAAATAGAAATAATTACAAATTTTTACACAGAAATCTATAAATCTAACCATATGCAACATTGTAGTAGGACAATCCTATGTCATTTTTTCTTGTCTCTTATATTCATTTATTACCTTTTTTTAAATTTCAACATTGACTACAGTTTAAAAAATTAAAGCAGAAGTAAAACGATGATTCTCTGTTTTTGATCTACCAATACTAATTGCATGGCACCATCCACTGCAAAATTTAACAATATCATATTACTTTATATAAATTTTTGAAAGTAATTTAACCTGTATGAAGTCATATGTGTTAATTTTCCTTAAACATTATATCTGTGGCATGTTACAATAAAATATTCATCAGAGCTGGTGGGTTGGTAACTCAGTATTTAGTATAAAAGTGAATGGAAAAAATATAATAACTCAAAGAGGAGATGCTTAACAATGCTTTTGGCCTGCCCTATTTTTTGCAATTTTTCACATCTCGTATTTCCTTTAGTCCCCTACTCAGGCCTTTCTTCTGTGATAGACATTTTCTTGGGTTCATCAAATATTCAAGATGTTTCCTACATTTTAAAATGTCCCTTGTCATGTAATCAGGTTTTGGACAGTATGCACAAAGGCATATAGACAATATCTAGGCCAAATCCTGAAGAATACGCTAAGCCTTTCTTATCCTGTTTTCGTCCTCTGCTGTAACAACCTCACAGGCTGCTTGTTTCAGTGACCTTGAACAAGATGCAAAAGTTCTGCCAAGCTGCAAAATAACTCAATGTCCAGTTGCCCCTTAGATTTGACTTGTTTAAAAGACAAGACTTTACCAAGTTGAGCAACTGGTATTTGAGGGTGTGTTTCTTATCCAGATCAATTGAACCATCTTCCCCTGCACATTCACTCACCTACTCAATGAGTTAGCTCTTGGTAAAACCACCAGTGCCTACATCATGCTTCAGTAAAAAGGGGCTAAAAAGGTAGGACCATTTTGTTTTTGTATATACAGAATACTTCGGATAGATAAACAGATACATTCACTTAATTCAATGAGAAGATTTGTACTAATAGTGTTTGGACAGGATATCCTGTCTGCTTCTTATATTATTGATAACCACTAAGAAGATAACAGTGTACAACGTATTACTTATTGAAACTGTCCTATTAATCAGCTTTGAAACTATCTCTTTGATATTTGTTTCTCAATAAACAAAAATAAGAGAGTGAAAGAGCTGTAGAATAAGAACTATAACTCACTGACCAACGAACCTAAGGGAAGCACAAATAAAACAAAATTATATCCTATGTTCACAGACTTGGAACATTGTTTATTTATTTTTTTAACATTGTTTAAATGTTTGCAATAAACAAAGAAATCTCCACATTAAACACAGTCACTATCAAAAAAAAAGAAAAACCAAAAAAAAACCAAATTCCTCCTTTGGTCCAACCTACTTACCAGTTATTTCCTGTACCTTGTCTTTTCTCATTTACCATCTTCCTTGCATCAGGTGATTGCACATGTGTTAGGCTTGAACCCCAGGAAAGAATCATACTTTTTGTTAAAATATATTTTTATAGGGTCTCACTATGCAGCTGAGACTCACAGAGATCCTCTTGTTTTCAGCCACCTCAGTGCTGGGATTACAGGCGTGCACCACCATGCCCAGATTTGCTGGCTGGCTCAGTGTCCCCGGGGTGGGGATGGAGTGCCATGTGGTGCTCAGGATCGAACGCCAGTCCCTAAGCAGGCACGTAGTCCTCTCAGCTATCTTGCTGGCCCTAAGAATCATATTGTGAAGATAAACCCAACATATTTAAATTTCTAAATTTTAATTTTGATGTTAGAATGAGCCAAGACTTTTGGAGTAGCTGAGGTCAAACAAATATGTTTTCCACAGAGGAAGGATATAAATTGTGGGAGATTATGATCTGAACATATCTCCTTAAAAATTGTATGTAGAATCCCAAATCTCAATTCTATATGAGCAAATCCTGAGGGCATAGTTATTATGAATGGGATTCACACCACCCTAAAAAGGTACCTGGGGGTGCTTGCTTGCCTCTTGGCTCATGGGAGCATGTCAGAAAGGTCCTATCCACAAAGTGGAGAGCTGGTCTCAGCAGACTCTCTCTACTGGTACCTTTAACACAGAGTACTACATTTTTGTGTTTTGTAGATTACCTAACCTAAGAAGTTTAGTTAAAATGGACTAGATGGACCCTCAAGAGTATATAAGCTATACTAAGAGCAAGACATTAACTGTTTTTGTCAGTGTATACTTAGTTCCCTTACTAGTGTTGCAGGCAGTGAGTTAGTTAGAAATATTCTAGGCAGTCAGACAGGGCCAGGCCCTCAGGGACTCAAGATGGAAGGCAAGGTGACTTTACAACTGGGAAGAGACAGACACTCCCATGTAGACCTGGGCTTCACTTAAGACCAAAACAAAAGAAGAAACAAACATAGCTACATACTTCCCTAGGGATGGGCATTGGGGGACATATTCTCAATAGGTGTCAGTCACCTTGAAAGAGCCCAAATGAGTCACTAGCCCAACCCCCAACAGGAAGACACCCATCCCATATCCAGGCCTGCTTGCTACATGACTCACTTCTCCATTTGGTACTGGATTTAATCAATTTTACCTGAGCAATAGTGCTTGTAATCTCATTGATTGACCATAGTTTTGTCCCACCTCATGCCCACCTAAGCAAGTTCCCATGTCTTCTCCATTATCTTAGACTTACCTCACCACATGGTTTTCCTCTGTTAAAGTCTCTGGAAGAGACAGCTTCCCGAGGACCACCCACTCGGGGACCCCCACCTTCTGTTCCTCTCAGACGGAAACTTCCTTTCTCTCAATAAATCTATTCTGCTCATAACCTCCACTTGTTTCTAAAATTTATTCTTCAGTTTTAGAGAACATGAACTCATACAGGTCAGATCCAGAGATCATTTTTCCCTATGTCATTTGAAGATCACCCATCTGAGATCAGTTTTTCTCCCTGTATCAGTAATGCTGGACATACATTTCATATGTGAATGAGTAAAAATAAATTTTCTTTGAAAAATGGGTTTGACACAGTAGCCTATACAGTGTGTCAGTTATGTTAGGTTTTATTGTTTTAAAATTCTTTTTATTCTTTCCCATTCTTGCCATGCGATACTAATTATAGGAATACTTAACTACTCAGTAGCCTGACTTTCTAAGGGCAACATGAGTTTTTCTTTTTTATGTCTTTTTTTTTTTTTTTTTTTTTTGCTGGGGAGCTGTGATATCAGGGTTTTCTGACATGAGAAATCTCAAGGAATCTTATCTTAGTTCCTCAGGGTAGGAACTATTTGATGGTGTGTCCCAAAGGGAGAGTCTCTGGAAGGGGCAGAAGAAACTGGGTTTTCCTCAGGGGACTAATTCCTGCATTGTACATGAGGTAGAATTAAATTATACCGACAAAAGAACTCTTTTTGCCGGGGAATGTGTGTGTCCCAAATTAAAGCTTCTGTTTTTAAGACCTTTCTTTTTTTTTTTTTTTTTTTTTTTTTTTTTTTTTTTTTTTTTTTTTTTTTTTTTTTTTTTTTGTCTTTTTGAGACAGGGTCTCACTATGCAGTTCAGGCTGTCCTTAAGCTCACTTTGTATAAGACCTTTCTTTCTGTATGATTTTCTCCAGTGTTTAATGAAAAATCAACTGTGCCTAGAAAATAAAAACAACTATGAATGATTTTTCTTTGTCTTAAAAATAGATCTTTATCATTTCTGTTTGCTTTCAAAGGACTATTTTACTTTGAAAGTGAAATATTCAGTAAGAGATGAATAAGCTCAACAGAAATTGGGAAAAAGAAGTAAAATATTTTCTGAGTCGAGTGACTTTATTGCTTTAATATATAATAATTTTTAACAGAATTTATGCATTCTATTTCTCTGTATAGGCAGAGAGCAAGGATGCTATGACTCATGCATATTTTTCCTAATCTCTGTCTCTAACAAATGGTTTTGTTTGTTTGTTTGATGACCTTTCCTGAGAGCCTTTGATAATAAGGTTGAGAATTAAGGCATCAGCAGACAGTGGCACACAGATGGGCTTTAGCTGATACTTCACAAAAATAATATCTTTATCCTCCAGCTATTCCTCCATAAATCCAGGCCACCTTATGTTTCAAAAATAACTTACTTTTTAATGCTACTGCTATTTTTTTTGCCATGATTAAAAATTATCCTACTATTTCTGTCCTCTGAGATATTGTAGAAATAAAAAGTATAAGGTAGAAGAGAGCAAAAATATCATAAGGAAGACAGTATTTTTCAGAGATCAGATATGCAGAGTGCTGCGAGGGTCACCCCAAGCTTCTGGCAAGCCTCGCCACATTGTACCACTACCATTTAATGGTGCAGAGCTGCTGCCGTGAGCCATCTCTGGAAATTAAGTTTCTGTGTTTGCACTACCTCTGGGGCTTGAGAAACAGGTTTCATTTATGCTGTAAGGAAAGTATCCTATGAGAAATAAGGATTTCTCTTGTGTTGTTTTCCCCAGAGTTGTTTCAGCTGGTCAAAAATAACTAATAAACCAAGAAAGAGAATAAAACTACTTCCATTGCTTACAGCCATATAAGAAATTAGGAGAAATCATAAGAAATTGGTCAGTGGGGCAAAAACAAATGTTTGAGCCCAATCAGCCCCAATTTTATTTATGTTCTGTGTAGTGGGGTCTTCTCTCCTGTTTTCCTGTCTGTCTGTCTCTCTCTCTGTCTCTGTGTCTCTCTCTCTCCCTCTCTGTCTCTCTGCAGTAAGCATACCTCTACCATGGAAACAAATCTGATTTCTTCAAGCAACAGGATAAACATAAGATCATTATGATCTGAGCTTACAAATTCTAACTAGGCTTTTTGACACTTTCCCAAATTCCTAATCCACTAACCATAAACCAAATTGTGATCTTTTTTTTTTTTATAAAATGTATTTAATACAGGGTCTATGGGGTCTCCCTACACAGATCAGACTTGTTGTTGATCATCCTGTTTTCAGCCTCCCAAAAACTGGGATTACAGGTGTGTGTCACCACACCCACTCTCAATGGCCTCCTCAGAGCTCCTGGGGGTGGGGCCACATGACACCAGCCAGAGATCCAATCCCTGTTCCTGAGCCGGCCTAAACAGGCACTTTAGTCTGATAAGCTATTTGCTGGCCCCTTGTGACATCTTTTTAACATGTGTCAGGACATTTAATTCTACTCTTACACGTGAATATTATAATGTGAAACACTTATTTGTATTCATGTAATAAAAGAAAATAGCCTATATTAGGATTAAAAGAGATCTAAATGGTAATAATTTTCCCACATTTTAATGGTGGTGATACAGTAAATATATTAACAACCATTATTTTTGCTAAAAATGTAACACAATCCTGTAGATTTAGTTTGAAGATCTTGAGAAGAAAAGGATTATAAGCTTGTGCCACCATGCCCAGCACAAAACCATTAAATAAACACCTTTATATTCTATACTGTGCACAAAATTATGTTTGTATCAGTTAGAAACTTCAGGGGTTTCTTCTGGCAAATTCAACTTTAATTCATTAAAAGATTTGTTGCTGTACTTTGAGGACAATCTATGTGACTTCTATAGATCTTTTTAAAACCATGGAAACTAGTGCTTTTTTGAGTTTCAGGATTAATGATTTTAACTGTTGATTTGGGGGCTTCAAGACATTAGAGATTTGAGACATTATGCATTTTGCTCTTTCAATTTTTGATATAGTATTTGAAATTATGATGTTTGGGATTGCCTATGGGGATTATGATTGATTATAAACTCTAATTTTCCTTCAAATTTAAGTGTAATTTGTTTCCCATGATAGTTTAAATATGTTTAATTAATTAATTTTAATTAATTAATTTGGTACAGGGACTCGCTACACAGCCCAGACTCACAGTGATCTTCCCATCTCAGCCTCTTCGGCACTGGGATTACAGGTACGCAGCACCATACCTGGTTTCAATGGCCCGTATGTTGTGCCAGGATTCTGGGGCTGGAATGGCATGTGACATAAGGAACTGAACCCATGTCCATAGGCTTGCCAGGCAGGCGCTTAGACGACTGAGCTATCTCCCCAGCCTCCCAAGATGCTTTAAAATATATTTTATTTTTTTGATTTCCAGCAAGCTCTAGAAGTTCTAGTAAGGATTTGAACATCATAAATTGATTTTTGGACAATGCTGTATAATATATATATATATATATATATATATATATATATATATATATATATATATGGAGAGAGAGAGGGGTATGATAAAATATGGTGAATATTTAAGATTTTTTAAAATTTTATTATAGTCAAAGATATATTATCATTAATTCCTTTTCTAAAGCTTATTTTCACTTATCCCACACTTACCCTATCCTTGGTGCCATTCCCTAAAGGAATTCTGAATGTACTCCTTCATGAATGTCTTTAGTTGTGCAGTTATGGCAGCCTAAGTGTCCTGAATTGATTGAAAATATTTACTTTTCATGGCCATTTTGACCTTAGGAAGGAGCCAGAGCTCTCGTGTTGCTGGACACAGAGGGTGCCTGAGGACACCGCAATGTTTTTCCTGGCCTGCCTTTCTGTTGGATGGTGCTCAGAAGCAGCACTCACTCTGTTTAGGGTCACACCTCCTGAAGACACTCATGAAAGTGACATCCAGTTTTGCTTCAGAAGGTGGCAGGATCAAGGAATGTGTTTCAAGTGAGGGAGTGTTTTGGAATATCAGTGTGGCTTGAACTGTTATAATTTCTTAAATGTAAGCACTCACTATGTATTTTGATCATCCCTTGTACATTATTTTAATTATTTAACAATATGTTTTTATATGTGTATGAATGTTTCTCCATTGTAATATTTCTGCTTTCATTTTAAAGATTAAAAAAAATAAAAAATACAGAATTTCAAATCAAGATGGCAGGGTATTAACAATAGTTATTATACTGCAAATTGTTATCTTCAAAATAATTACTCGGATTACTAGATATATGCATGCAAGATTGTTCAAGCAATATGAACACTAACTGTTCCTTTCAGTGAACTAATAGAAATTAGCAGTACAATTATCGTAACTTATATATTATATTCCTTCTTTCTTTTCTCCTTTTTCCCATCCCAGTTGTTCTTTCCATTTGAGTAGTTTCTTTCCTTTTCAGAATATCTATTGAAACTTTTGTATCTTATTTACTAATTGGGCAATAGAAAAAGACACATTAAAACAAAACTGAGATTCTGTCATATCTTAGAAAGAATGGGTACTATAAACAATCAACAAGTGCTGGCAGGGTTGTGGGAAAAGAAAAAGAAAAACCCTCTCCACTTCTGATGGTAGTGTAGCCTGGTACAACTGCTGTGGAAATCAGGGTGGAGATTCCTAAAGCAGTTAAGATTGGAGATTCCATTCAACCCAACTCTTTTTAATAAATTCATGAATACAAAAACACCCTCCTGGGTGTTTTTCCAGAAGAACTGAAAAAATCGTACCACCGCGAGATATATATATATATATATATACAATTTGTCATTGTTCGACCTTCGAAACAACCCAAATTCTCATCAAACATGGAATGGATATAAAATATGTGTTATTTTTATGTGATGGAGTATTATTCAACTATAAATAAAGATAAACTCAAGGCTTTTGTACGTAAATGGATGCAAATACAGATCATACGCATAAGTGAAGTAAATCAGACCCCACATGTATAAACATTGAATTGTCTCCCTTGTGTAAGAAACCAACAGTGTATTATAATGTGCTGATCTGTGAGAGCAGCTTATACTTCTCAACAAGCTTCTGCAACTTCTTAATATGCTTCTACCTTCCATGCTTACAGTTTCCACTGGTGATTCTCTGTACCTTGTCATTATGGCTTAATTTCTGTTCTCCCTGATAAGTGTTAGTCTCATTAAGAAAAGGTCATGACTATTGTATCCACTATATTACCCACAAGGCCCCAACAAAAGGAATGATAGTTGGTAAAAGTTTAGAAGTATTTAATGAGTTGAAATGCAGTTCACTATTGTGCTGGTAAAATGCTAACATTTCTAGGATTAGAACACATTGTTTCATGTTCAAATAAAACTACACATATTTTCAAGCCATACATTAGAAACTAATTAACATCAAGAAGTTGATGTTAAAATGGTATCAAGATATTATATTAAGGGCTGGCAAGATAGCTCAGTGGTCTAGAGCGCCTCTCAGGGACCGCGGTTCGAGCCCCAGCACCACATGCCATGCCAGCCCCTCCCCGCAGGGCTGGCTGAGCTCACCCCCCACCCCCATGAAAAAAGAATCCGTGATGTGTAGCGAGACACTGTAATAAATAAAGGAATTAAAAAAAGATATTATATTAAATATAAATAGAGTACAATTAAAACCTACATATATAGCCATGGAAAGATTACATAACAAGTTATTCATTAATTCTTAGACATTTTAAACTATATCTTTTATTCTTTATTCTTATTTACATTTCTCATTCTTTATCTAGAGAAATCTATCTTAAAATAATGTCTCTCTTATTGATTACCCAATCAGCAAAATTACTGCATACTTTTCTGTAAGAATATTTTGTTCATTAATTAAAGACCTATTTCTACTTTCTATGAACACAACATTCTACTTTCCTTGTATTTTAGTTATGGTTATAAGTTTAATGAATACAAAATTAATGAAGACAACAGAAATAAAAAAATTTGTGTCTATTTTTCAATAAATTGTTATGAGTAAGTATTTTTAAAATGTATGCATTAGTAAAATAGATTGTGTTTCACATGTATCTTAAAATTATTTTCTTTACATTATAAATAAGATTAAAACAAATTCTATTTTAAACTTTTTTTTTTCTTTGTGGAACTGAGGATTGAATTATGGTCCTTGCACTTGCCAGGGAAGTGCTTATTCCACTGAGCCATGTCCCCAGTCCTTAAACTCATTTTAATAGATACTAACAGATAAATATTTTCTACATAAATTAGGAATTTCATTATAGTCTTATCATACGTTTCTTAAACTTTAAAATTTCCATATAAAGATCTTTGTACTTTTTCTTTATTTTTGATATTACATCTCTTGATGTTTCGACTATTTCTTTGCTGTTTGATGAAATGAAAGCATATAATACTATCTAACTTACTAATGACACCTTAGAAGTAAAAGTATCTTTTTTCTCAATGTCTACAAATAATATTGAAGGACTTCAACAAAATCCTTAATACCATCACTGACTACTTACTTGGAGCTAAAGGTGGATCTGATGGACATTATATCAGTAATTAATTAATCTAAAGATTCATTATGGTCTCAAAGTACATCCATTTTCCTATAAATGACTCAAGTGTGTCATTCTTTATCCATAAATATACTTTATTGTGTATCAGCAAAAATTTTTCTTTATTTGTTCAGTTATTGAATATATGTAGAATGTAGTTACTATAAATTGTGTTGCAGTAAACATGGGTGTGCATGTATTATGGCGGCATGGTGTCTTTAACTCTTTGGGTATGATACTTAAAATCAGAATATCTGGGTCAATGCAATTTCTGGTTCCAGTCTTCTGGGGACTCTCCATTTACACTGAATGTCCTCATACATTCCCACTAACAGTACAGTTACATTTTTTACACAGCCTCTTCAGTATTTATTATCATTTAATGATAGCCAATCTTTGTGGAGTAAATTGGAATTTTAGTAAGTCTTACCAATACTCTATTTGCTTTAAATTTTGAATCAAGATTTTAGATCAATTTTAGAAAAGAAAATGTGGAATTGAAAATCTAAAGATTACTGTAGAACTGTTGGGATGACAGCCTTGGATTAATCCAAAGTTTCAATAATTTAAATTTTCTGAGTCACTGTGTCCTGTGTTCACCAAAGGAAATTAATAGGTACAGATGGATTTTTTTTTTTTTTTTTTTTTTTTTTTTTTTTTTTTTTTTTTTTTTTTTTTTTTTTTTTTTTTTTTTTTTTTTTTTGTGGAACTGGGAAATTGAACTCAGGCCCTGTGCTTGCAAGGGAAGTACATATTCTCCTGAGCTATCTCCCTGGCCACAACAGGTGGATTTTGAATATTAGATTAAAAAGATGATTTGTACATTTCCCTTTTTGTTTTCTGTTTTTCAACAACTGGGAAAGTATCATGAAATACAAAATGTTTTGAAAATAAAGTGCTATGTGTGTAAGAGTAGGTGAATCATGACATTAAAGAGTTGACACTAGAGTCTTTCAAGAATTACAGTATTTGAATAAAGACAATTTTCCTTTTTTAAAACTTCCTTCCTTGTTTCCTTTGTTTCTTTCCTACTTTTCTTCTTTCCTTTTTCCTTCTTTGTTTTCTTTTATTCTTCCCTCTTCTTTATCCGTTGCTTTTTTTTTCAAAATGAAGCAGCAACTATTAGAAAAGTTCAAAGGAAAACATGATATAAAACTAATTACAAGATCTCTTTCTGACATAGTATTCTTTGAAAATAGGATTTGAAATTGAAACCTTAAATCTGTCTAATTATTTTTTCACCAGGTGGCATGTATATCCAGGGCTGTGTATAATCTGGATAGAACAAAGTTTTTCAAGAAGAGAAATAATATCTGAGAGAAAAAGGTGTCGGCCATGGTTTGCTCTCTGTGGTGTCTTAATACACAAGTGCTTTAGAGCTGTCTGCTACCACTTTTGGGGGAATCTGAGGGACCCTCACTAGTAATGTTAGCCCAGATGGGAAAACAGGTTCTTTTCTTTCTTTCTTTTTTATGTATTTGATATAGTGTCTTCAGGGTCTATAGTCTTACTACATAGACTCATAGTGATTCTCCTGTTTTCTCCCTCTCAAGCACTGGCATTACAGGTACATGCCACCGTGCCCAATCTCAATTGTCAGCATGCCCCAAGGGCTGGACCAGCACAGCATGCAGTGCCAGGGATCGAACCCTGGGCCCTGTGCTTACCTGAGCAAGTGCTTAGTCCACTGAATTATACTGCTAGCCCTGGGAAAACAGTTTCTTAACTTGCCCTTCAAACTAGGTTTTTGAACCATCATAATAGAATAATAATTTTAGGATATGTCAGTGAGAAGCATAGGCAAATTTATTAGCAGAAGAAGAGAGGAATAGCTTTGATGAAAAGAATCAGACTGTGTTACTTGCAGAACAGTGGACTAGTTGTTACAAGTTTGCTGGAATGGCCAGGGTCTCATTGATCATTACATCAGCTCTAGCTTTGTAAGACAACTCAAGACGGCTCTACTGCTTGAAGGGCAATTTATTGCCCATGAGAAGATTATTTTGCAGACTTAATTTTGTGGCAGCCTTGTTAGAATACAAAACTGTAGATTTAGTGCAATGATTACAGGTTTTGGGGTGTCAGCTGGTAGCTGAATGTCCCTGTGCAGTGGTCCCTCATCTATTGTGGAGATTACATTGCAGACATCCCTGTGATAAGTGAAAATAAGAAAAGTAGGGATGTTACATATATACCCTTCCTACAGTCTTATAAACCTTTCCCACAGTTTAAAAAAACACTTAAAAATGTTCTTAACCATTTTATACACTCATAAACCTAAAAAATTTTAACAACATACGTATACTGTATGGTACTGTAAAATCCTGCAATATAGTGCAAAATCTGCAGTAATTTAGATTAAGATTTTTTGAAAATTTAAAGAAAGCAGTCTGTGAAAGTCGAACTACAAAATAGGGAGGGACTACTGTATAACTCGTATTTTTGAATCTTTGTTCTTCATGTGGAATTAAGATAGGTTATGTAAATTAAGGGATAATAAGAAATTTTTACCAAGTTTTAGAAGACAATCCCTAAATAATTAATATGCCTCATTAAAAAGCTGAGTAATGCTTTGATTCAAAGATTTAAAGAACACAGATGCAGGGCCCGGCATGATAGCTCAGTAGACTAAAGTGCGTGCTTAGGCAGAGTGCAGCGGCTAGGGTTCGATCCCCGGCATGCTTTGTCAACCCCACCCCTGCTGTATGTTGAAACTGCTACTGATACTGGGCGTGGTGGCCCTTGCCTGTTATCCAGCACTTGGGAGGCTGAAAACAGGAGAATCACTTCGAGTCCCTGTAGTGAGACCCTGTAGACTTTGTAGATCCTGCACTAATTACAGAAAATAAAATAAAATAAAATAAAATAAAGGACACAGATGCAAAATGAAATCATGATTTACTGTGGTTTTTAGTTACCTATCAGATACTTGTAGGCCTGAGGGAGGGGCGGATTTTCTTCAGAAAAAATAAACCTCTTTTATTCACTCGAATAAAAACAAATCATGCTTCTAATGAGTCACAGGTTGAGGGCCTGTGAGGTTGTCATTTCCTTTTGCAGTTGTCTCTGACTATGTGTGGTGGTCACAGGATTGTGTGTGCATTGGATGGAAAGAACACAGGTGGTCGTTAGGAGAAAGTTCATGGTTGTGTGTGTGGGGGGGTAAGGCCTTGATGACGACACCATCGGGGCAACCTGAGGTGAGAAGGACTGCTGAGGATGCACAGCGGAGTGTTAATCAGGATAGATGTACTGAATAAAATATGCCTTCCTGTAATTGATTACATCATACTCTACTTACAACAATAGGCTCCTGGTTTACCAGGATAGGAACTACCCAATGAAATCACTTTTAGTTACATTTTAATTGCAATTTAAATCATTCAAGGAAGGAAAAGAAAATACAACACAGGAAAAATGCAAGTACAAACTCTTTTCTTCATTCATTTAAAGCTTATCTTTTAATCAACTTCCTAATCATAAAATTGACTGCTCTTCTCTTTGACCTGTACCCACAGCTTATAGCACTATTTTCAGAGAAGATGAGTTGGTGACAGTCTTAAGTGTGTCACGTAGGCTGCTATGCTCTATGCCATTTGTCTTCTAAAGTAAAACACTCTGGAATGAAAGTGTAACCTCATATTATTTTTTATTCTATTACTAGTTCAAAATGACCATCTTAATTTCCAATATCATATAAACTCTTCCCCCAAACATTTTTCCAATGTTGACCCTTTTCTAAATTTCATTCAAAGTAGCAAGCAAAACAAAAAAAAAAAATAAGTTAAGAATTCTGTTATTTTCAATAATGAATTTCTGATAATGGCGTGGCTTTGGCAAATAAATAAATAAGACGGGCAATAATTTCATGAAATGTGAAAGCTTATACCCATGGAATATATAATTTGCTTGATACTCTTCTAACTTACAGTTTCTGCTCTGAATAGTACAGGCACATCTCCTATTGTAGGTCTTATAACTTGGAAAAATGAAGATGAAGTTAACAAAAAGATTCATCAGAACATGATTCTCAGTTTCACTTATTCAGAATTAAAGGTAAGTTGGGTAATGGATTAGTAAAGCAGCCTGTAATTAGAGGACTGACCCTAGGTGAACCCTGTCATTAAAACTTTAGTGTTGAGCCTGCAAATCTCTATCCTTTTGATTAGGCAATTTACTCTATTTCTACCCTTCTGTCTGCCAAAACACTTAGCTGTAAAATGTGTTCCAATTCACAAGGCCCATAAAATGTCGTTTTGAAGAAGAGCATAACAGAATTGATAATCTGACTTAGCTCTACATCCTGATGAATCAGAAATCATAAGATAATTATAGGTAGTATTATAGGGAAACAGTGGCAGCTCATTTCATTTAGATGAGCAGGAGGTTACAGATCTCTGCAGAGACTTGAAAGCCAGCAGATCGAAGTGACATGTGCATCATTTGGTAACATGGTGGAGAGGACGAACTGGGCTTGCATTTTTACAAAGCCAATTATTGCTAAGGACCACAAAATGAGAAGTGTCCCCATTTTTATGTTTGTTCTTAAAATAATAATTCTTTCCATTTCTTTACAAGGGTGTTCAATGTGGTAATAGATGGGCAGAGTTTTGAAGAATATTTTTTTAAAAACAAAAGCATGCTGTCTAACTTATAAATTCAAATTTTTAATTCTGAATGAAGACCTAGCTGTACTTTGGTTTATGATTAAATGCAGTCAACCTGTAATTGCTGTATTTATTCTTTAAAGATGATACTGAATCCTGAACAATACTGACAGCTTTTTCTTTACATCATTTGGGAACATTTCAGAGGTTGCATTGTGCTTGCGTTAGCAAAGGTGGGGTATGTCAATCATCAAACTTCTCATCTTACCGTAGCTGTCGATAAGAAGTCAAAAATAGAAACACTGAGATATTATGGAATGAATAATCTCTCAGATGTTTTCTTCCTCTGATTTAGAGGAGCTTGAGCTAAGATATTTAGGGAATACTGGCTTATGCTTTGATAATTAAAAGTAATAGATCTACCAATCATTTGCCTTAATAATGCAAATAAAACTCATTATCATTATCCTTGTCCATCTGATTAGGGCTTAAACCTCAGCTCCTGTGAGAATTCCTGTGCTGCCTAAGAATTAACAGTGAAGAAGGTCAGCTTGTCATAGAGACAAACTGTAAATAATGAAGATGGGAAAACACTGGAGAGAGATTACAAAGACATCAGTGTGTAGGACATGTTTTTCTTTCTTCAGACTGAGAACATTCTGAACTGCTTTATACAAGCTTTAACCTTTTCTGCAAAGATGTCTATAAAAGCAAGTGCTGTTTGTGACCCTCATTCATAATGATCCTATAAATCAAGAAAATACCTTCAGTAATGTCAAATCTGAAATGTTACATCTGCTTGTGAACCATGTTTAGTAGTGTTTTTTCAGTGCTTTTAAATCAAAGAACCTGGATTTGGTAACTGTGTACACAATGTCACATTTTGAAATGTTAGGGAGATTATCACTAACAAGAATACTGTTTTTAAAAATACAATGTAATATTTAATGTTTTGTTTCTCTCCAATCTGGTTTTTGTAGAACATATAAGTACGTGCTATATTTTTAAATGAGTGGACAATTTGGGTGTGATTATTTGTTTACTATAATGAGAAATTAGTCCATTTCTTAATTGCTTCATAAGAGCAGTAACAGACTCCACAGCAAAGAACAACTGGTGTATCCTGGGTAATTAAATTTGAGGTATTATTAGGTTGCAACTAAAAATAACATTCTCTATGAATCCAAATTCTCTGTCTTTAATGGAGAAAATCCTGCTCATCCATATATTCTGTTTTGATATATTATATATACACACAGAAATGCTTGATATAAAAATGAGTCAAAATAAAGACTTCTCTTATTCTAATGCTAATTACATTTTCCAAATATTAATGAAACATTATACTATAGTATAAACTCAGATTTTGATAAGAAAAATACATGGGATAAAATCAGAGATGGCTATAAAATAAGGTGGAAATACTGATGCAGTAAAATCAAAATATATACAGATATATTGAAAAGATTAAGAACATTTTGGGTAAGATGTGGCAGCACTGATACAGATTTAACATCTCCAACTGCCCCAAAGTAAAAAAACATAACTAAGCTAATACAATATTTAATAAATTTAGTATCTATGAAATATTATACTTCTAAAATTCCAAAATATAAATATCCCAACTCCTCACTAATAACATTAATTAATATTTTTATTACCACCTATGTAAGAAGAAGCACAGGAAAGCAAAGGGAACTCTAAAGAGGAACTCTTCCTCAAATCTCACTTAATATGGAAATTTAGTGGGCCATTTTTAGAAAATCATTGTAAACTGAGAAGGATAGCCAAGACACCAAGAAGCGCATGCATGGAGAGAATTCAGTCACAGAGTGCTGCAATTCAGCCTGAACAAGAAAACTCACAAACTCAAAGGGACACTTCCTGCAGGAATTTCTGAGATTGCAATGTTGTATGAGCAAAATAGATTCAAAGGAACAGAATCTTCAAGAAAAGAAGGCAATAAAACAGGCAAGTCTTCTCACAATTTATCTTTGAAGCCTTTGCAATAGTAACATGAATCCCCAAGAATGATGACTATTGAGAGGATATCCTGACACATCATTCTCCATTAGTAATGTAAGAAAGCATACCTTGCCAAAACAACAAGCACCATAAAATGACAATGAAGTCCTGTCTAGTAGTAAGAGAAATAATTTAATTATCACAACGAAATTTCTGCTTTGATAAACAAAACATATGGATTGAGAAAAGAAAGATTTTCATTGTGATTGAGAAAAATCTTACAAAAGAATTAATAATAAAATTAAAAATCATTTCAGAAATAAACCTTAAATTGAATTTCACAAAAGAAATAAAATTTCCTTTTTGTAACTGCTGATAAATGAATGTACCTTGAAACCATAATGTTAAAAAATAAATTAAACACATGAGTTTAAACATTGCATGCTTTCTCTGTGTAAGAAATCCAAATATAAATAGAAAAGATATATGTTTTATACTGATTAAATTTACATATATTTTCCTAGTGCCAAGTCCATTACCATGGGGAAACAATTTTCAAATCCTTTATGCAGAACAGATTTTTTTCTTCAGTCCACTAAAAAAAATTGTTCACTGCTACTTAGCCCATTTCTAAATGCTGTTTACTGTCTTAACAAACAGATTCTTTTGCATGTCAGAAATGGTTGTCTAGTACTGTAATAAATGTCTGAGGAAATAAATTTAGTTAAAGAAGTTTAATATCTGTGAAAGCACTCCTAAGTTTATAGTTCCCAGCAGGTGGTTCTACAAATTTTCTTAAAGCAAATGAAATAGCTAATGTTTTTATTTATATAACTATCTGCTATGGGGTTGGGGAGATGGCTCAGTGGAATAAGTGCTTCCCTGGCAAGCATGAGGGCCTGAGTTCAATCCCCAGTTCCACCAAAAAAACAAACAACAACAACAACAACAACAAAGAAACTATCTGCTTACAATGAGGCTCAGTCAAAATTGGCTACATTATAGTTTAAAAATCTGCTAGCTGTCTACCAACCATATATTCTTACTTTATTCAGGATGGAACTCCTTATAAGCTGCAATGTTTATGTGGTCAGTAATGAACAAAGAAAACCCTCAGTTTTTCTTGCATAAATAGTGTTTGCATGAAATATAGGTAAAAGTCTGGTATAACTTCTGGGATAGCTCCCTTTATTCCTTTTGCTACTTGAATATTTTAAAATGTATTTAGTACAGGGTCTACAGGGTCTCACTACACAGATCAGACTCCTAGTGATCCTCCTGATTTCAGCCTCTCAAGTGCTGGGATTACAGATGCATGCCACCAGGCCCAGTCTCAATTGCTGGCTCACTAGGACTCAGAGGTGGGGCTGGCATGGTACACAACAGATTGAACCCTGGTTCTTGCATCTGTCTAAGCAGGCACTTTAGTTTGCTGCACTATCTGGCCAGCTCTCTACTTGAATTTTTGATGAAATGAGTGGCCCTCCAAAGCCATTTTAAAGTACTCTGGCAAATTTAAGGGCACAAGCCCAGTGCTATGGAAGGAGACTGAATTCCAGTTTATATTGCAGTTACCATGCCAGGTTTCACCTGCCTACTGTTGTGCTTTATGCATATATTCCTAATAAGCACAAAGATGGTATATTGGCAGAGGAGGAGGGGTCACTTTTGCTAATAGCTGAATGAAAGTCTGGCCTAACATTGTTTGTATTGAAGCAGGGCTGCTCCTTTGGGAAGTTGTCTCTAGTGCAGCCTGTTCTGCCTCCCCCTCCTTCTGTACATTTTGAAGTTTATGGCCACTTCCTAATCCTTGCGTAATGCTTATGTCCCCTTCATTTCCCCAAGCATTCTGCCTTCCCCCAAGTACCATGTATGACTAAGGTATTAAATGATACGTAATCTTTTTTGTGATTTACAGAACCCAGTACATCAGGTAACATTTGTATCATCTCTCCTTAGTCTTTAGTACTCTTTGTCAACTGACAATACACAGATCGTTGCAAAGCTTAATTTGCTGGAAAGTAATGTTATTATCTAAAAGGTGCTGTAGGAAATGTCTTACGGGAGTTAAAAGTCCATAGGGATGCTGCAGAGAACAAGGAACAAAGAGAAGTGTGACCTGGATGACAAGGAACCAGCTCACAATATATGCTTGCTGCCTTGCTCCCCCTTGCCTGCCTTGTAGAAGTCTAACCTTCCTGAACCTGACTCTCTTCATAGAAGAGAAGCCCAAAATGGAGTCAGCCAATCACAGTCCTCCATGGATCTTAAAGAAAAATATTTGTCATGTGTTCTTTGATGATCTGGGATGTCTTCAGAGAGTGATGCTGCTAGCCATTGGCCGAAGGATGCATGGTGCTGCATGGGCACTGCCTGGACACTGGTCCTAGGGACCACTGAAAAGCCCAGAGATTGGACTCAGAAAAGTACAGAGTCTCAAACAATTAAAAAATGTCTAGAATAAGAGTCTTTTAGCCACCCTACTCAGCACCTTCTCATGGCCAGTGAGAGCTTTACCTCCATGCCTTTATGTAGCCTTATCTTACATTTTAAGGTATAAATTGCTGTAATTTCCTTACAATAATTGTGCCCAGTGCCTTAGTGCTTAATTTTATTATTAACTTATCAGTAATGAGCATTTTGAGGTTTGTTCTCAGAATATAGTAGCATTTTCCCTTTTGAAGGCTGTTAGAGATATAAAGATACTGAAAGTCTTCTATATATGAATGGCATGTGAAAATATAAAAGGATGTGATGAGAATTATCTTAATTGCTATGATGTGGATAGTATACTGTTTACCTTCCAGGAATTCAGGGAGCATTGCATAGCCTTTCAATACAAAGAAAGATATGGGCATAGTGGTCCATATCTATAATCCTAGCACCTTGAAGGCTGAGGCAAGGGGATCTCCAGGAGTCTGACACTAGCCTAGATTACATAGGGAGACCCTATCTCAACAGCCTTCCTCCTAAAAGGACACAGAGAAAAATTAAGACATCTTTGAAAGTCAACAACATAAGCGGGAACTATATAATTGCTTTAAATATATATTAAGTTTTGGAGAATGAAATTGGAGGTGGATTAGCACTGGATTGTAAATTTCATATTATGAGAACAATAGAATTGAAGCCAGATGTTTCTAAATGTCTATCTTCACAGAGTATTCAGATAGATTTTTGCAAGTGTAGGTTTTGTTGTTTGATGTTAATTAGATATTTTTCCATTGCATAATATAATAAAATTACATTCTGGAAATACAGATGTGAGATTTTCTCATTAATTTAGAATAGTCTTGTCATGGAATTTTTAGCATTTAAGATAATAAATGTAAGTTATATATTAAGAATGATAAGTTTGAAGCATTTATACTGAAGTGGATGTCACTTGAACATACACTCATAAGTGAAACAAACCAGACACATGTGTAAATATCATATAATCTCCCTAGTAGAAGAAGCGAAAAGCAGAAATACAAAAGGAAACGTACAACAACAACTAAAATCAATTGAGTCAGATAAGTGACTGGCATATGCTGCAGGATACTAATCAGCTTTTCTTCTGGATGGTTAACAACCTAAGTTCATAAATCAGAGTTGGAGAAATAGAAGAGCCACAAGGCCAGCCAACATTTTGGCTCTAGCCTTTCAAGGTCAGCGAAGACTCAGGACATAGGAGAACCTGTACTGCAACATCATGAAACTCAGTTGAGCTCCAAATTTTCTGAACAAGGAGATTATGGAGCCACAGAGGAAAGAGATTGAAGTTCTATAGTGTGCCTGGGGAGAGTCATATGGAGAGAAAACTTTCTCTCAGCCTCTCACAGAGAGCAAACTGGTCAAGCATTGGCCGTGACTCATCCACATGGATGACACAGACAAAGGATCTTCAGAATAATGTACAGGACTACAAGATAAACCCTGAGGGGACTTCACTGACCACATAAGAAACATAAAGTACATGTGTTTGTATATAAGTCTTGATCTATTTAGGTCTTAACCATCCAGCAGAAAAGTATAAAAATGAAGTATACATCATGGGGCCATAATAAGCTGAGCTATAAATGGCTATGGTCGACAACTTCTTTGAATAACTCACTATTGTTGTGGAATGCTAGACTGTGTTGGATTGTGTTGTCGAGTTCAAGCACCTAAGTTAGTTGAATGACAATGGAGTGCCCACCTTTGAAAGGTATAGACAAAGGAAGGGATGTGGAAAGAAAAAATCATGATGTGAGTGTATAGACAGTACAGTTGGGATAGATAACGCTGTGCTTCTACACAGTCCTATGAGAGGCAAGATTTGCACTGATGGTGGTTGGACAGGATATTATATCGGCTTCTAGTACTATGGTCATCCACTAGGAAAATAATTATTGAATTTTTGATATAATCCAGGTATAAAAAATAAGATAAGTAAACAGCTACACTCTTAATTTACTGATAAGAGACATTTTCCATAATAATGTCTTTAAGTATAATATCATGTATGCACCTTATACAATACCAAAAGAGTATGAAAATAGTTTGCAATGTATTAATTTATCGAATCTGTCTTGTTGTTTTAAAACTGTCTGATTGATATTTGTACTTCAATAAAATAAAAAATAAATAAAAAATAAATGTAAGTCTAAGATTTGTGAATGAAAAGCACAGTTGTAACCTTATTTTTGATCTCCTGGATTTTCAAATCAGACTATGTATTAAAACCTGTTTTCTCAACTTTCCTCAAGTATCATGTCCTTTGTTCAAATGTATTCACCTATAATCCTAATGACTATGATAACTACCTCATCAATATTCTGAAAGAGCAATAAAAGCAAATTATTACATTTGATGAACAATTATTATGTTCAAGCATTCTGATCCTTGTTTTTAATGGGATGTTTGAATGAATCTTCCAACAGGTCTCAGAAGGAGGTACTAAATAGCTTTCATGACAAACAAGAAAAAGACCTGTGTCTAGAAGAGAGGAGGCAACATTCCCAGACTGCACACTCACTCATGGTTGATCTGGGATTTGTCAGTGTGTAATTTGGCTTGAGAACTCATGCTTTTAAGTTCACATGGGTGGAAGTAACATAAAAATAAAAAAGAGGGTAAAAATGAAAAGTGATGTCGGTATTATAGGACTGCAGCCATGGTAAAAAAAAAAAAAAATTCCTTGATAGGGAAACTTCCTGAATAGGCAGGATGACGTTCAGTTGGACAGCTCCTTGAATATTTAACAATATCTATTTGTCAGTTAGGAGCTTGAGACAGAAAAGTGACTAGCCTTGTGCATGTTTAGCCTATAGACAACTCCACCTTTGAAACCTGCTGTTAGTCTTGAGAACATCGGATGTTAAAAAAAAAATTAATGAACACATTTTCTTAAAGCATGTGAAGTACTCTTTCTTAGTATAATTCCGATTGGAAAATGAAAAGATAAAATGATTGTAGAAACTTATGATTTATTTTCTTGTTTAAACTAAACCACACATAGTTTGTGTTTATATTGTTATTAAAAGCCAATATTAATTTTTGTGTCAAATTAAACATAAAAATTTCAAGTTTCTTCTGGCGTTATACTGTAAGCCTTGGTTTCAGATGAATTAGGGTGAACAAATATCTGTGTGCTAATTTTCTCATTAATTAGTATGCCTTTAGCATCTGGCACCATATGCTGCAATGTTCCAAAGAAATTACCACAGCATAACTTTATCACATTGCAAATCATAACATTGGTGACTCATGATTTAGTGAGCATGGTATTATTTGACAGAACCTGTAAATAATTATTGCAACATATTTAGTATGCACTTCATCAAAGCCTCATTTAGAGTCTAAAAGATGATAACTAATATAGTTTAACAAAAAGAAATACAAACATAGTTAAAGATTGCTGTACTTAGTGTTCTCCATTTAAGAAAAAAGTTGCATAAATGTTTTCAAACATTTGTTTAAAAGATTCTCACTAAAATATAAGCTCACTGTACATCACAGAAATACATAAAATGCACATTTCTAAAATCATTCCTATCTAGTATATATCCTAGGATTAATAGCTATTAGAATATAGTTTCTTAAAAATACTTTGGGCTGTAATTTCTTTTCCTGAAATATGTGATAAGGGTTTCCTTAAGCGTGCATTTCTGTATGCCTGTAGGAGACTGCCTATGTTTTATCTACATTTGCAGGATATAAGATGTATATAGCTGTGATAAATTGGTTTCCAATGAACAAGTTGAGGAGCTGTGAAGGCAAATGAATAAATCTTGAAAGTAGAGCATAAACCTTCATCTGCCTTGTTTAAAAATGGTTAGTGCTTCAGTTTTTTATTTTCTTTTTGTTTGTTTATTGTTTTTTTGCTTGTTTGTTTTATTTGGGGTGTGGTATGGTGCTAGGAGTACAATCCAGGGCTTCTTTTTAAATATTAATTTTATTGAGAAATAAATAGCGATGAGACAGCTCCAAAACTGATTAGTAGGACAGTTTCAATATTTAATACATTGCATATTGCTGCCTTCTTAGTGATTATTCAGAGTACAAGATGCATACATGATATATTGTCCAAACACTATTAGTACAAGTCTTTCTTATTGAATTAAGAGAAAATAGCTGTATATCTAACCTATATATTTTGTATATACAGATGTAAAATGGTCCTTCATTGTTTTCAGTTTTGTCAGAGATGTCTATTCCATTGCCATTTAAATATTGTAGGTCATGGATTCAGCAAAATAATCCAATATAGTACTATTATGGAATAGTAGTGTGTTATCCACAGGACTGGAAATGTCAGAAGTTGTTCACTTGAGCCTGTTACAACTCAGCCTATTAATAACTTTACTTTTTTTACCTCATGTTTATACTTTTCTGCTGGATAGTTAAGACCAAGTTAAAGCAAGAAATGTAACAAGAAATGTAATTTTTGTATCTTCCTAGGTCAGTGAAATCCCCTCAGGATTTACCCTGCAGCCCTGTCCCACACTTTGTAGATCCTTTGTCAGTGTCAACCATGTCGATGAGTCACAGCCATTGCTTGACCAATTTGCTTTCTATGAAAGCCTGAGAGAATGTTTTCTCTCCATATGACTCTCCTTAGGCACACTCTACATCATCAGTCACTTTTCTTTGTGGCTCCATAATCTCCTTGATCAGAAAATATTGATGGAAAATACCTGCTCCATGTTATGTCTAAGATGTTTGATATTCAGACGGACAGTGAGGTAAAGTTCAACTGCCTATGTTAAAGAGTAATGACGTCATTAAGCTTCTCTTCTGGAGGGATATCAACTTGTTTGCAGACCAAAAATTAGAGAAAAAGAAGGCTTGCAAAGACATCCAACATTTTGGCCCCAGCCTTTCAAGGTCAGCGATGACTCAGGACATAAGAGAACCTGTACTGTAGCATCCAGGGCCTTTGCATGCAAGGCCAACATTCTAGTCCTGGGCCACCTCTTGTCCAGTCCCTCGTTTTTAGTGTTTTTTTCCAGTGAGTTGTGCCTGCTACCTAGCTATGAAAACTCAAACTATATACAGTATCTTGTCCAGTGTTTCAAGAGCTATTACTGAAGGAACATTTTTCCTTGTGCGTTTCTGTACACAGCGGGTGTGCAACTCCCTAATTATTAACTTTTAGATGGCAAATCATGGAAATAAAGCCAAATTTTTTTCTTGAAAGAATATATTATTTTATAAAAGGAAGCAGTCTTGAGAATGATGACGTTTTCCATGCTAAATTTCTTCCGAGAGCAAGAAATTGGCTGAGAATCACTGCAGTGTTAAGTTATACATCTCAAAAGAAGAGATTCGAGACTGGAATCTGTATCTGGCACTGTCTGATGTTGCTTATTGAACTGTACCTGTGTTTTATTGTTCACTAAGGATGGAAGAGAGCAAATCAAGGTGATGGCCATGAATATTTATGTACTCCAGAGAGAAAGAACCAAAGGGTCTGAGGTGAGATCTTTTCTTGACACTGCCTACTATTTGAACTCATTCTTTGAATAAGAGATGAGAATGGTGATACATATTCTCTCAAGTTTCTATCTCATTTTCAACAAATTCAGTGTATCCCCTTCACCACTTGCACTGTCATTTGATAGGACACATAGAAGTTCAGCATAAGATCAACCAAACTTTTACCAGTTGTGTTGATGTAAATTTAGATGGTTAAATTTATACAAATATTTTTAAAGCAAAGAATAGCCAGAATTATTATTTTAAATAGTAAAACAAATTTAAAAATCAATATTTATTGTAACACCATTGGCAAAAGTTACACAATTACAGAGTAATAAAGCACATATATGTAGAATGACTCAATTTTTTTGTCAATTTGTGTTTTTTTTTTTAAATTCCTTTATTTATTACAGTGTCTCGCTACACATCATGGATTCTTTTTTCGCGGGGGTGGGGTGTGAGCTCAGCCGGCCCTGCGGGGAGGGGCTGGCATGGCATGTGGTGCTGGGGCTCTAACCGCGGTCCCTGGGAGGCGCTCTAGACTGCTGAGCTATCTTGCCAGCCCGTCAATTTGTTTTTTAATTTTAGGATTTTTTTTTGACTGGCTCAGGCTTCCTCAGTTGCAGGTTGCATAAGGCATCTGGAGCTGGGGATCGAGCCAAGGTCCCCTGTGGCTGACTGTGTTTTCCTGTGTAGGTGCTTAAACAACTGAGCTAATCTGAAAGCCCCTTGACTCTTGATTTATGCAAAGCTGTAATTACAAAATAGTAAAGAGTTCATCTCAGTAAGCAATACTGTGCCCAGTTTATGTATAAAAAGAGGGGAAAATCTTTAATCAACACTTGTCATAGTAGACAAGCTATAATTCTAGAGAGATTGTGCATTTTAATATGAATATTAAACAATAATTGCCAACAATAATAATAAACTTTTTATGAAAGATTATAGAATAGAATATAAACAACAGTATAAAGGACACTATTAATAAAGTGATCTCAGTATGATCAAGGATTTCTATTTATCAGAAGACACAGTTAAAGGAATAAAATCTAAGACACTAAGATCAATATATTTGTAATTCATATAGTGGTTAATTAGTTGTATTTATTATAAAAATATTTCATAAGAACAAATATAAAGGAAATACATGATTGAAAAATATGCTTGAGATAACATTTCTCTAGTGAAGATACTCAAATAGCTAATAAGAGTGTTATTCAGCAGAGAAATGCCAACTCTGTACAATATATTACATATCAGCATAGTGGTTGCAATTTAAATATAATAAGAATAAGTGTTCACAGTGATGGGAAACATTTCTATTTCTGATGGTACAGTAAATAATTCAGTTTTGAAAACTACTTAGCAGTGTCTTGTGAAGTTTAACATACACATATCATATAACCTAAGAAGTTCATTTCTAATTATGTATATTAGAAAAAGAAAAGTGAGTGCAGTTAAGACAAAACAAATATATACAAATGTTCAGAGCTGCATAGTACTTTGTGTCTTTATTGTGATAAAAAGCACATAATGGTAAATTTACCACCTGTTATTGTTTGTGTCTATATGACTTCCCAAAGCCTCATGCAGTGATTAGGATGGGCTTCTAGAGTTTGTGATTAATTCATGATCCAAAGCTGAAATTATGGGTATGCGTGTTGCACCCACTCTGGGGTACATAGCCTGAATATAATAGGAGGTGGGGAGAGAGGCTTGACAGCAGCCACAGCTGCTGCTCCTCGCCTTGCTCTTTGCAGCTTCCTAGAGCTGTGAATGGCTGTTCTCTGCAATGTACTACTCTGCCTTGGAAACAGCTAGGTATGGATTGAAAACTCCTCAAACTATGAGCTAGTGGCTGCATGATTTTACATTTCCACCAATAGTGTAAAAACATCGCAAATTATCCATATTCATGCCAAACTTTATTATTATTATTATCTTTTAAGCTGGCTATCTTGATATATGTGATATCTCATCATGGTTTGATTGATGGTTCCCCAAGTGGTGGTTTGATCGTTTTCTTTGGTAAATTGTCTATTGACATACTATGCTTATTTTTAGGTCAAATTATTTACTTATTATTCTGGGTATATATTTAGTTATTTTGGATACATAACATTTGGTTAGTGTTGCCTTTTTATCAATTCTATCTATCAGCCTCTTATTAGGTCATGGTTGAAATATTTTCTTCCTATTTATAGGTTACCTTTTCACTTTGTCAATCATTTCTTTTGATAAATGGAAGTCTTTAAGTTTGATATAGTTACATTTGTTCAGAGCAGACTTATTTTCAGTAACCCCAAAGAGAAAAATCTCTCAAATGTGTGTCAGTAGCAGATGGGTGACTAAACATAGCATTTTCATTTGTTACTATATTATATTACAAGAAGTAATGACTTATAATAGAAAACATATATAATTCCATACATTTAATGATGGAAACCCATCATATACCAAATATATTCTGCATGTTCATTCATTTGAAGTTAAAATACATGAAAAGGTAATGAGGACCATTAGTATTTAAACTGATAGGAACCTTTACGGAGGAAATTTAGTTATTACATAAGGGCATAAAGAAAGTTTCTAGTGTAGTTAAGGGTATGCTTTGATGGTAATCACATTTGTATATCTTTTAAAAAGTAAATATTTACATATAATTTGTTCTTAACTCTTTGTGTATTCTTCACTGAAAGAGAAAAATGAGGCTAATAAGGAAAGAAGGCTGGGACAATATTTCCAAGATGGCTCATAAACTCTGAGGCTTGAGCTTTTCCTTGGCTTATACAAATTTCAGCTCTTTTTCAAACTTGAATGTCTTTATATTTTTATAATCATGCCTTAAATATAATTAATACTGGTGGTATTATCTACTATTAATAGTGGTATTATCTACTATTATTATACAATTCATTACATCTCTATATTTGTAGCACACAAATCAAAGTAGATTCATAAGCCTTCCTAGAGAAAAATTTCTTTGCATTTATGTTGCTTGAAGAGTATTATAATTTCTGAATTAAGTCATTTACATGAGATAATTCAGGACCTAGAATTAAGGTAGCTTGGTAGATATTTTTTTTATTTGGTTTAGAAATCCAAAACACTTAGTGATGTAAAAGTGAGCTAAGAACTTTACTCCTGAAAGCTTTGTTAATTATTAGGCTCATTCTTGTGGGCTTGGCTGCTTGGTTGCTAGGGGGAAGGTGGCTGAAGGAAATGGCCTTTATTTTTCATCTGCTTTGAAATGGAAATAAGATAATGTTCCTTAGTTTGTCTTATACCTCCAGGTACCCAGAAATGTTCCCCTGAAGCAACACCAAAACAAAAATCAAACGAATTTTCTGTATTTTTTTGCATCTCGAATAGCAATCCAAATGTACTCAAGATTATTTAAGGAACTTACAAAACAATATTCAAGTCAGCAATATACGGATAAAGTGCCACAAATGAAGTGACTTTTTTGGCAAGCTTATGATATTACATATTGGCACATACATTCCTAACAATATAGGCAGAGATTTTGAATTTTGTTTTCATAGCCTCAGATAAGAGATACTTTTAAATTTCTTCCAATAGTTCATGTCCACTTCAATGGGTGAGTACACTGTTGTACATGCTACTATTATATTAATATACTCTATGTAGCCTCACATTTTGCTGTTTTATATTTAATACCAGCTCAGTCCACAATATAATAACTATTTTTTTATATTCTTTAAATAAAAAGTAGTGCTTAAACAGAAAAATGACACATATTTAAGCCACTACATGACAGTCAATATTTGGATGATATATATTATATATGTTAGAATTAAATAACAGTATAGTATTTTAATAAAAATAAGATCCATCTCATTTCCCATACAGCATTTAGTAAAGTGTCCTGCTCCCGCTTTAAAACTTCAGAAACATTCTAAATACTCTTAGTTTTATTAGTTATTTTGCTTCATTTTATAGAGCTTCAATTAAATAATGGGTTTCATAATACAATGAAAGGTGTCTTGTTATGATTATAAACATGTACCTAAGGATATAGTATTTAATAAGTTCTTTAATATAGCAAGGGGTGTTAATTCAATGGCATGTGGTAGTACTGGCATTTGATATACATTTAAATGAGTAGTATGTGCATTTTGTGTAATTTTTCATGTGATCTTGGGGAAGCAAATGCATTTAGTGATATTATATCACATTCCTAACATAACAGTTTATGTAACAGCATCTATCTAGCATGCTGCCACCTGAAGGATGATACTTGAAAGACAATGACTAATGAAGAATAGATATATATTAAGGGTACATTCAATCAAATTCTTTCTACTGCTTTATTAACAGTACAGTAGCTCCCCAGCCAGACCGCTGGCCAGGCATGTGTGTGGGACCATCTGTCTGCTCGCTGTGCCCAAGATCCCTCCCCAGCCAGACCCCTGGCCTTGCTCCAAGCCTCCTGTGGAACCTTGCAGCAGAACTCCCTGCAGAGAGACTAGGAGCCAGACTCTTGCAACTAATCTGGGAGCTGAACATCTTGCCAGAGTGGCACAGTGAGTTCACCTCTACAAGCTGCAGCAGGAAGAAACTGAACACAGCAGCCAGACCAAAGTCAGGCACATCTGGACAAGTTCAAAGTTGGTAGATTCAGACCCAGTGTTGTGTGCCCACAGTGGGAAAGTTGACGGATGCAGAAATCCACTTATAGATGGACCCTGACAGGATCTGCAACTGTGGTCCCCTATTCTGCTCTCTAACTCTGCCTGATCAGCTGGTCTGTACTTCTCATGGCCTGAAATTCTTTTTCCCTAGTGGCCAGGTGGTGGTCCCTATCTCCATATTGGGGAAGGTCCTCTAAACATGGATATTATCACCAGTGTTAATAAGGAACCACAGCGTTTCTTAATGTAAGAATAATTAAAAGGCACACTCAAAGAGGTGTTCTCATTGCTCTTCCTCCGGCCTGACTGGCAATCACCATCCTGTCTGCCTTCCCTCTTCCTGCCTCAATAGTTTCATGAGGCCTAACTTTATATTTCTTACTTTTTTGTGCAAATGAAGAAATAAACATGTTTTTTGTTCTTTATTATATAAAACCTAGATAATTCGTAAGATGTTATTTTCTAAGCCTCAATTTAAATCTAAACAGACATAGTCTCATGAAACTTCAGGTAAGCTGGAGAGATAGCTCAGTGGCATAAAGGCAAGCACAAGGTTCTGAGTTTGATCCCTGGTACAAAAAAAAAAAAAAAAAAAAAAAAAAAAAAAAAAAAAAAAAATAGTCAACTATGAAACTTCAGGTAAATACATAAGGGAGCTGATGAAACTGAAGTAATTATTAGTCAACTTCTCAGTTTCTTCTCCATAAGCAAAAGTATGCGCATAGAAGAGAAGTGGGCACGTGGGAGGCAACATGTTTTGTGCATTCATTTAGTTACATTCCTAAATGAAAAGTGTCACCCTTTTCTGGTCACTAAACGCCACAGTTGGGGACAACGGTGTTTGTGACATCACTGGCTCCCGCATGTCCACCACTCCCATGGCGCTGAGCGCCTCACTACTGAAGGATTGCTGTGCAGGGACACGGGCAGCTCAGCACTTGTCTTGAACCCACGCAGACCCTGGAAAGATGCCGCACAAGGACCGCAGAAAGAAGCGGAAGCGTCTGAAAATCAGAGCCTGCAAGGAAAGCAACCTTTATAAGCCGCGCTGCGCTCCTAAAGACAGAGACTGGCAAATCTCTGACTCTCTTGGCTGAAATTCCAAGATGGGTGAAAAGGACTTCACTCCTTTGAAGGTTGGAGACTCCATGAACATGCGGAGAGCCATCATGGCCAACCTGGGAGAGGAGAGGAGGAACCAGCTGTACAATGAAAGACTCCGGAAGGATTTAGAAATCTGGCTGAAGGAGACTGAAAGATGGAAGGTGGACGCTCTGCTGTTTCTGAAGGATTTATAGGGCGACTGGCTATTTTACCGGATCGTGGTTCTACTGATGTCGCTGCGGGGTCTCGCCCTTCTGGTCTTGAAATGGACTACAGCCATTTTCCTGCCTCAGCTTCCCCAAATCTCTGGAGGACACATGCCCGCCACCAGGCCATCTGAAAGATGCGAAATCAAGCTCTCCACCCTGCTGTAGCCATAGCACGGCACTCCATGTATTCATTTTAGCGCTTGCTCTGTTTTTCGTTGCTGCTTATTTTAGAAGCATACTGCTTAGTTTTCAAATATATAACCATTAGTTATGTTCTTGTTTGTAGCTTAACTACATTATAATAAAAATACCTTGAAAAAAATACAGTAATCTGGTGATTGATTTTTGTAGACTTTGAATAGATTTTGTATCTTTAAGGATTTAATTAATTGTATTCATTAAAATATATTTTCAAAAGAATGAAATTAGGCAAATATAAAATAAATATGTGCCAAAAATTTTATTAATCTCATTAATTAATTAGTGCAGTGACCATGAAGAAGTTCAGATAATGCTTAAGAAATTAGAGTAGGTGATTTGTAGGCAATTTAATGGAAGTTTAAGACAATATTGCTGAGTTAGATATAAATGTCCTTAATGTATAGCAGTTCATACACCTTTCAATTAGAAAAATTGTAGTAGATGTATAATTCTATGAGGTGGAAAACACTTTCAGGAGACAGAAAATACTTTTACCTTATTTAGACAAACTTGACAAATTAATAAATAACCAAATCTTTAGCAATGAAATAAATTATAAACATTATTTTAGAAAATCTTTAGTTAGCATTAGCTACTTATAACACATAGAGTGTGTATGTCCACATGATTTGCTTCATTTTCAATATTTGCACCATTTTTGATACAACAGAGATATGATCTATATACATAACATGGAATTTTATGTTGCTGAATAGATTTTTTTTTCCCTCTGTATTGGACAAGTATTTTGCCACTGTGACCAAATACCTGAGAAACAGAGGTGAAGAAGGACATTCAGGCTCACAGTTTAAGAGACTTCAGTCAGTGGTCAGCACATTCAGTGTCTTCTAAGCCTGGGATGAGACAGAAACATCATAGTGGAAGGGTATAAAAGAAGAAAACTGCTCACCTTTCTGTCTAGGAAGTAGAGAAAGAGAGCTCAGGAACCTGGAACAGCCTGTGTTCCCTAAGGAATGCTCCCATAATATACAGTGGTCACCTAAGTCCCACCTCTTCTGTCAGCTCCCAGTACTACTCAATTAGCTCACCAATGACTAAACTCACTGATGGTACAGCCCGCATGATCCATTTGGCTCTAAATATGTGAACTTTGGGGGTATATTTTATTTCCAACCCATAAGCCCCACTTCAGGCCATAAGAAGTAAAATTATTCTCTAATTGAAGTGCCAGGCTACAGATTATTTAATAATAAAAAAGGAGAGTGGTACTTTCAAAAGCCTCAAAGAACGGTGGACATTTATACTTCAAGCGATGTGACAAAATTGACCGTAACTAATAGAGTGTGAAATAGTCTTCCAAGGAACATAATGAAGTCCTAAGGAAAACAGTTTAAAACAGCAGTGGATGAAGGCCTTGAAAATACAGGCGAGGAAGGTCTCTGCATTAGAAGTTGATTTTTAAATAGTTACAAACGTTATTGCCTCTAATTTTACTATTCTAATTCATGACCGGCCATGTGTCATCTTAGCGTTAATTCACCAAATTTACATGTACTGCAGAAAATAAAATGGAATCAGGAATCCAGTGCTTATTAAATTCTGTAAATATCAATAAGATACAGCAAATATTTGTTATTTAGATAGTGCTGTTTGGAGACTTGCATTATGGAGAAAGCGGCTGAGGTCATTTCCCTAACAAATCTAATGCTGGTTCATAGGTGGTTGATATTCTAGTCATGCATCTTGTTGAGCATGTAAGATGGCATCCCAAGCCTGTGCTGTGGGCAATCACTCCTGAGGGTCTTCCCTGGGAGCCTGAAATACTTCAGTAATCAATAGCATTAAAAGTGATTTTTTTAAAAATTGTGCATGAAATGTTACATTAAGGAGATAAACTCATTACATTTAAATAAGCATAACTGTAATAACAGAAGACATTTACACACATGTAAATAAAATAGGAAATTTTCTACTTAAGGTAGACTTTACATGTGCTATTAGTATTCTAATAATATTTCCCTAGAAAGATGGTTCTTATTATATATCAGTGTCCTTTAACAAGTAAATGTCATTACCAATTTATTTTTTATCCTAAATCTAACTTTTTATTACACATTTTTTATTTTATTTTTTAAATGTCTGTGATGATTATTACCTACAATTTTATGAGCACTAGTTTAAGCATGAGAAATGAAATTCAGCTCAGCATAAGTTGTATCAATGTTTCACTGTCAATGAATTTCCTTAGTTAATACACATTTAATTCTGTATGATCACGATTGTAGCTCTGTACTCATTTCACGGAAGTTTGCACAATATTCCTTGTTTGGATTTTTAAACCTGAAATAGACATATATTAACTTGAATGTATTGCCTCACATATTTAAGCAGCATGAAAATCTATTGTTTACTTTCAGTTGTTGAATTTTGAATTTATTTTTTAGTTATACAATGTTTACCCTTTAAAACATTAATTTTATGGTCTTGCCTGTGAGAGTCATCTTCTAGGTCTGGAGACGTAGCTCAGCGGCAAGTGCAAGGACCTGAGTTCAATCCCCAGTATCAAAAAAAAAAAAAAAAAAAAAATCATCCTCTAGCACCTGAAAGCAACCACTATACATTCATTTCAAAAGACCTTTAAGAATTATAATATGAAGATTTAGGTTTTATAATCGGTAACCCACATTGCATTATAAAATTAATCCCTACTTTTAATATAAAGATGAAATGTTTGGGAATTATGAGTCATTATATTTAACCAACATCATATTGTAATTGCTTTTTGCACTTTTTTTTGTTTGCTTCTATTTTGTTTTGGCAACTATGTTAATTAGCTTTCCTGGTGCTTGGTGGAAAAATACCTGACTTAAAAGTAAAAGAAGGAGAGGCTTATGTGGCCCATCTTTTCAGAGGTTTTTCAGTGGTCAGGTGACCCCAAAGCACAGACGCCATGGCTAAAGGGCATTGCAGAGTAGAGTTGATCTCCATTGTTTTTCATTTAATTTATTTTATTTTACTTTTGTTTTATTGAAGTACAAATATCGATGAGACAGTTTCAAGATACCTTGACAAGATGGATTTCATAAATTAATACATTGCAAACTGTTTTCATAATGTTTTGGTATCAAGTTGATCTCCATTGTGAGTGGGAAGCAAAGCACAATGGAGGAACACCACGGAAAGGGCACCGAGACCCGGGACCACTTATAGATTACATGACCCACCCTGACACACCCATCAAGTTGCTTCATTAATTCCTTAAGTGGCTCAAAGGCAAAACATATAGATAGTTAAGCCTTTTTCATATTCCTCTATTAGTTTACTGAACATCTAAGCATAGCTCCTTAAAGTACACTTAATCTCTAAAGAAAAAGGAAAAACTCAATTCTAATGTGATACAGTTGTCCTATGCACCAAACAAAATGTAATAACCCTTTTGCCCAAGTCTTAATAGTTCTAGAATTTCTCAAGGGGTAAGTCAATCTAGGGGTATGGTTCATTCACACAGTGCCTGCTTGGTAAGTGCAAAGTCTGAGTTTGATTCCCAGCATAAGAAACACATAAACAAACCAAAAAGCAGAAATAAATGAAGAAAGAAGTAATGAAAATCATCAAAAAGCAAATTCAAAGTCTCCACTGAGACTCAAAGAAAATTTATATTTGTGAATCCCTCTCGGTTTGGCATCTCGCACGGGGTGGAACTATGTGATTACCAGAGGGCGTAGACAGCCCCACCCCTTACTCCTTGTCTGTCATAGCCCACGTAGTCCCTTTCTGGGCTATCTCTATTTGCCACATGAAGTTTTCCTCACACATACTGCATGTTCCTAACACATCTGATTTTCTACACCTTTTGCAATATACTCACAGTTTTACATTCCCTCCTTTCCAGGCCTATTGTTTGGTCTCCATGGCTTTTCTTTGAAATCTTGGTAGATGCTTCCATCACCCCATAACTCTTATATTCTTCACATTTATATAATCAGGGTTATATAATGCCAGTGTCTGCCTCTAGCTCAAGTCAAAACAAAGAACCTTGGACTGCAGTTACTTTGGGTTCTGCCTGGATGACTGAATCTAATTAAGTGGATCCCAGGAAGCCAAGCACTCTATAATGCCCCTTTAGAGAAGCAGGCCAAGAGGTTCTCTTCTCAAGTGAAGTGTTTACCTGTTTTCACCCCTGGACTGGCAATGAGTGAAGTTTTACGGAATGCTGAGATGCTTTCCAGTCATCAGTTTTGTGGTTAAGGTTCTAAGTCCATGGTATCTCTTATAAACACTAATCTTTTCAGCAACTACACCATGCTGGGCCCCAAAGACATTATTCTTTTCAAGCCAAATTTGAAATTTTATTGAGCCTGCCCCAAGTTTTGCTGCTGACTCTCACTACACATCAGCCTAAAATCAATGACCTCTACCTGTGCCACAGTCTCCATATTGATCTGCTTCGAAATTTCCTCTATAAGGTCAATTAGTCCACCATTCTTAAACTTGGTCTCCTGTAAAGCTTTGGTTTGTTCCTATGGAAATTCTCTCTCCTTGAATTTGGGAAGGTATGATATGCTTTGAACATTGTTAGCCAAAGAATATTAATGAACTTGATGAACTTTCTCTCATGAGTTTTTGAATCTAAAGAGGTGCATTTCAGAATATTTTAAGAACTTGTGGCCAAAAAATAAATTTCAATATAACCATTGCATGGTAAGGGATTGGTCAAATATCCAAATATTTTGTACTTCACTTGTTGAGAGGATTTTTGTAAACCAAAACCTAAAAGAATATTGAAGTAAAGATGATGACATAGTTGTACTATAAAAGTGAGGCAAAAATTGTAATGATAGAAGATTCCACTTTAAGGAAAAAAATATATCCAGGGCCATATGTATTATCATAAAAAGTCTATGTTAAGAGGTACTATGACAGAATCACAGAACTAGAATTTGTCTCTCATTCCTGTTAAACTATCTTGATTCTCAAACTTTGGTATCATATTTCTCACCTCACAAGTTTTTGAGAAAAACCCATTCAAGAAATACACATATAGAGAAATCAGATCAATTTCTACAAATTTAGTGCACTACTACTTTAGTTGTCATTAATGGAAAACTAAGGAACCAGGATACAGGGCTAGTAATGAGAGTAGGTTGAAAATTTTGGAAACGACCAGCAGTGATGCATAGCTTTATGAATATAATTACCTCATTGAAGTTGTCAGAGATAAGGAGAAAGGAGAGGAACTGGAATTAGCTCCCTTATCCTACACTCAGGAACAATCTGGTGTGGTCTGGGAAATCCCTGAGTTATAGTAAAGAACATAAAGGTTAAATTAAATTGTTTAAGGGATTAGTCATATTGTCTTGGTTGATTGTGTACTCAATGAGTATCATTCCTGAGAAAGTTTTAGTACTTGAGTTTTATGTGCAGATATCCAGACTTGAAAGATTCGTCCAAGGTTATACAATGACAAGTCAAGAACTCTAACATTCAGGTTTACAGATGCTGAAAGCAAGTTCAATGGTCTTTCTGTCACACTGGAAGGGAAAAGTAGCATTTCCTGGATCTTAAGTCTTTAAGTACCTTAACCTGATATATCTAAAATGCTTTAAAAAAAATTAATGGTGCAGTTTAATAATGAAAGTTTTGTAACTACTTCTTAACTTTTATTTGAAGGGCATTTCATTAAAAGACACAAACTTTGTATGCAAGTATTACTCAAGGCCAAATGGAACACTTTTGGCTATGTGTAATGTAAAATATTTAAAGTTGGTGGTGAAGTAATTAAGTTGCACTGAAGAAGTCATACTGCAGTCACACCCTGGCCCCAATTCCTTCCATCTGTACTCCCAATATTTTAGTTCATGTCTGATAATGAACATCAAGTAAAGTGTGGACACATAGTGTGCATCCCTTGAAATTCTCTTGACTGCATCTGACTCTACCCCCCTTGGTATTGTCCCTGTTCCTTGAAAACGCCTCACAATCTCACACAGGTACAATGTGCTAGGAATCTTGTAAGCAAGGATTTTCTTTAACTCTGTTCCAGGGTTTGAAGATGCAGCTAGAAAACAGAGGAGGGACCTTACTAGCATTCACAGGCAGGCAACTGAGAGTGGAATGCTGATGCCCAAGGGACTATTTTTGTTCAAGAGTGGATAGAAACTAACATTAAACTTAAAGTTGTTGAAAACAAGTTATGAAAAACTTCTCTTTCCTTTCGTCTTCTAGCACACATTCTGGCATACATTTTAGAAGCCTATTTAACAATATACCTCAAGAATAAATAGTTAGCCCTAGATTCTGTGTTTATTTTTCTAAGGAAAAAATTCATCTTTTCATTTGTTTTTCCTTCCTGTTAAAGTATCCTCATTTCTCAGCTTACAAGTTTTTGAGAAAAGCCCAGCTGAAGAAGTACACATAGGGAGAAGCAGATCAATTTCCACAAACATAGTGCACTACTTCAATTGTCATTAATGGAAAACCAAAGAACCAGGATAAGGGGCAAGTAATGAACATTTAATGAGCCTTGGCACTCATTAGATGTGAAACCCCAAGGAGAACTGGCTGCAGTCTCTGCCCATCAGGATCCCGAGCTGGCAGAGTTCCTGGCTCACTAGCAAGCATCTAGGAAGGAACAGAGTGTGGATCACATTCTGTTTTCCTTCCTGTCCTCCAGGCACCTGCTTCCTTCTTTGCTCCAAGATTACTGAGGTTGAATTGTCTGACTTTGAATTGAATAGAAAGCTTTGCCCTTGGAATTGCATCTCAGAGCCAAAACCAAAGCTCGTAATGAGCCCCAGGTGGGATACTAGTTCGCTTCTCTGCTTCACAAGGAAACCGGCCAAATAATTTTATCTTACCTACTCATGGTGCCTTTTTAAAACATGAAGTTACTCTAAACTAAGCTTTATAATTTTCTTCTGTACATTTTTTCCTTTTGTATATTTAGGTGTGAAGTCACTTAATTTTCCTATAAGAGATTCTTGTAATGTTTCAGATTTCCACTGTAATGATCAAAATAATGTCCAATTTAATTATAAGCAGCAATTAGAGCATTGTAATAAGGGGTTATCCTTAATATCTTTTGCAGAGCCACTTTAATTTTTACCAAAAAGGCATAATTCCTTTTGTCAGAGATGATTCCTTCAGTGTGTAGATTGCTAGCATAGTACCACATAGAACATATTTAAAATAATACTTTTAAAGGTCTCATTTCATTATTTAAGTTTACTGGAAATGTGAAGCTTGGGTTGTAAAAATAAAAATATTTTGTACAGTAAGCTATAAAATAGAGAAGTATATTACCAAATGTATCGTTTTGATGAATAAGGTAGCATAACTTTAAAATATAACACATAGTATTAAGTCTTTTTCCTTCCTTCATATAGACCTATGTAGTTTGGTTAAGACTTATTGCAGAATAAAACTGCTGGTGAATCTACTTTTATTTTTGTGAGCATTAAAGCAGCCAGAAAGTAGTTGCTTTGATATATATACCATCTCTAGTTGAAAATTATACTTTATAAGGCTGACTTCAGAGGAGGGATGAGAAGCTTGCTAATTAATTTATTAGTATCTTAATTTCATTGTTGATATCGTAAGCCTTAAAATGTTAAGCATCTCTTTGAAAATATATACATATTTAAATTGCATATGGATTCTTTAGTTGTCAGTAAGAAAAATGGTAAAGTGAAATACATTAATATCAGATTATTTTTAAGTTTTTGGACATTGCACATTTGTCCTCTATCCTTATGCTGCCAACATATTGCTATCCTGTCACTTGTTATTCATAAAATGTTTACATAGCTTTGATTTTTATAAAAAATTGTATTTACTTAGCATTTAGAATATCAACAAAACAGTTGCAACTTTTTTTCAATTACAGAGTGATATTCAGTTAACAGAACAATAATTATTTCATGTAAATTGCATTAGAGACAACTGAAGATGAAAAGCTACTGTTCCTATATATAACTAATTTGTGCTGCGCACCAAAACCTGCTTTAAATTTCTATGCCAATTTACATCCCCCATACTGTACCAAGTAAGGTTAGTGGCTATTGAAAATACCACCAGGACAGGGCTATCTAAAGACACATTTGGTCGTGTGTTAACTGTATATATATAGTATGACACTGTACAGTTGAAAAACAAATCTTACACAACCTTACATTTCAATTTTTTTTCAAAACAAGTGAGTTGTTACAAGGGGGTTAAATGCTTTATAGACAAGAAAATAAATCTGCGCTAAAACTAATCATCATCTTCTTCATTCTCCTCCTCCTCTTCATCTGCTTCTTCCTCCCCTTCATCCTCATCTTCCTCCTCTTCCTTCTTTTTCTTGCTTTTTTCAGCCTTGATGACTCCCTTTTTTGCTGCATCAGGTTTGCCTTTAGCCCGGTAGGCAGCGATGTTCTTTCATTCTTCTCCTTCCGCTTAGCAGCCTTCTCCTCCTATGGCTGCTTGTCGTCCGCTGCAGTATTAGTCCACATTTCTCCAAATTCCTTTGTGACATCACCAATGGAGAGGCCACGATGTTCTCCTTTGATCTTTGGGTGATACTTAGAACAGAACAAGAAGGCCAAAGGAGGCTTCTTGGGCGCATTGGGATCCTTGAATGTTTTTGTTTTTGCTTTAGAAGGATTATAAGTTTACATTTCTCTTTCATAATGAGCCTTGTCTGCTTTCACCCTACCTTCAGTTTTTACTTTTTCTTTAGCAGAGATGGTATTCCACCTCTCTGGGTACTTGTTAGAAAACTCTTGAGAAATTAACGGAAGCATCGGGTGCCTCTTCTTGTGCTCCTCTCAGCAAGTTTGCAGAAAGAAGGCATATGATGACATCTTGCCTCTCAGCTTAGGATCTCCTTTGCCCATGTTTATGTGTTTTTCTCAGCAAGGTACAGAGTCGCCCAGTGCCTGTCTGGCTCTCATTTGCCCTGGCACTGTCTTTGTGAAACTCAATGTACCAAAATGCTTACATAGTTTTAAAGCCTAAGTATTTTTGACTTTCAAAGCACAAATAGTATGTGAATTTTATTCATGGATCTTATTATAGTGCTTCTTTAGTGTGCATGTAGGCTATGCTTTGATCATTTTCTCTTAAGATTCATACACATAAAAATGGATTTTAAGCTTGAGGGCTGCATAATATTAAACTGTGCAATATTTAAATTCTCATGGAAATTCTTCTCAAATTCTTTCTCTCAGATATGCTGAATGCAATAACTAGCCTTAGATTCTTTTTTTATTTCCCTAATGTAATTTCCATGGCAGTAAAATATAGTGCTTACGAAACTAAAACCACATCTCAAATCTGGAGCTGTCTCTTGACATTGTACAGTTGCAAGCTCTAATTGACAACTGCCAACTGCTACATCAATTTTGTGACAATAAAAACACACTACAGATTATAAAGACTATTGCTGAGTGGATAGAAATGACTTTATGCAATTTATAGGAATTTGAGAATAAAATACTGTCATGGTATGATTATGAATGATTTTATCTGATCCTTTACATTTTCCATTCCCTGGAATTAGAAAAGACACTGTCAACAGTAATAGCCAGGGGCCTGTGAAGTGTTTAGAGGGTCACATGCAATCCTGCCTTCAGGTTAGTGGGTGGTGACTTTGCTCTGCTGGTGGAGATATGGAGGACAGCCTCACTGAATTTTCTGGGAAAGGGGAATAAAGATATATTGAGTCTACCATGACAAAGTAGAGTCAGTTCTGTAGCAAAAAATTAAAACATGAAGCAACACCAAGTGAATATTTAAGCCCAAAGAAAATAATTATATGTACAGTAGTAAAATTTTTGCTAAAATATACACATTAGAGTTTGGAGTAGTAGATCACAGATCTAAAAAATATTAAAATAAAACACTACTATTGATAAAAAATACATTTCTTTAGGAAAAAAGAAGTTGAAAAATTTAAAATTACATATAGTTGCAAATGACTGTGATTGTTAAGATATAATAAGCAGGAGAAGTGAGGTAATAGTGTGCTGGTTTTTAAAGAAAAATGAAACAGAACAGTATATATTACAAAGTCTTGTTATTCCATGGTGAAAGAGCCAGTGTTTCTGGATTTTTATTAAAAATAAAATTGAGATAACTTTGAGAATAAAACTACAGTAAGATGTTTAAACCAATTCACTTGCCTCGGGAAAATTCAGACTACAGGTATGAAGGCAATAAATACTTGAACTGAATAAAATCATTAAAGAAAAAAACTGGCATCCAGAAAAGCCCATAACCTTAAAATATGCACATGTAAATTAACATAAATATATCAGGAAAAAAAATCCAAGAAAGATAGTGAATCTGAAATATACCTTGTAGAGACTGTTGTGCACTTGATATGATTAGAGTTTAATATAACGGGCATTTGCATTTTAAAAGTTAATGTCCTTTAGGGCTAAAAATCTTCAAGCTGTCTAAGATTCATCAAATCACACATTAATGTTCAGAATTTTGATTAAAGAAATGGGCTGAAATTCTGCCTCCACTTCCAAGAAGGTATAGTTCCCAAGTGTGTATTTCAGACAAGAACAAGAAAGGTAAAGACAGACTCAAGGTCCACAGAAACTATTAAATGATAGTTATTTCTTTCACACAGTTTGGTGGGGGATTAATTCTGATTATTTTTAGCTGTCATGACATGGAGTTCCCTACAGCGTCTCCCCAGTGAACTGCAGCATGGACATGTAACATATCACACTGCACACATGGAGATATAAAGGAGATGAAGAAATAATTGGTCCATCACTGCTGGTCACAGTGAGACCTGACTAATTTCTCAATATGTTAATCATATCAATATGTCTGCCATTATTAACTCTATTATATTTTGAATGTAGAAGGAAGTTAACTAAGTTTCTAGTTTCAAAATCTCCAAACCAAGCACAGTCCTCCTAGACCTGTTGGGTGCAGGCAACATAGCATACCACTCAACGGGATGCACTGAGGACACTCTCAAACTTATCTCTCAGAATTTAACTTAAATAATTATTAAAAAAATCTCAAATTGTATTTCAAGTCAATTTTCTAAACCATATATAAATAGTTTAGAAAATCAAATAAGTATAAATTCATATATATATATATATATAAATTAATGAAAGTACTAATTATTGCCTTCAAAATAAATTTTTCAGATGTAACTATTGGTCACAGAGAACAATGGAAAGCAATTCAAGGAATTGCAAATAAATATCTTCCTTGGCCCACACATATCAAACTGCTTCAGTTCTTCAAATAATAGAAAGAAAGTTAAAAATAATGCTATTATCTTCCATCTTTTTCTCTGTTGTCAGAACTCAGTCATGCACAGTGACAAATGCCATCTCTGTGTACTGCATAGGTGCCAAGGAGTTCTGACTTTCCAAATTGAAAGGTAGGTTGCCTCTATTCGCATTTCATGTACTGTGAAATAATCTTTCTTTTGAAAATTATGATTCTTCAGGTAAAAATGTCATCCTTGTCTTGCTTATTCAATTAAGTTTGTAAGTAATTCATTTTTAAGGAGGTACTGACAACATACCAAGAACTCAACATCTTCATTACCTTCCTTTAATTATCTGAGCACCAATATTTTCGGGACTGTGACTGAGTTCATGTATCAAGTCACTGACATATATTTTTGGTCAAGTTGTTGAGATTCTTTATACATTAGACTTTTCATCTGTAAAATGTGCACAATAAAAGTGTTTATATAAATTAGTTCATGTACAGAAATGTAAATGCAACAATGAATGTTTTTTCAAAATCCATACTATGGTTCTAAACAATACTTGAAAACTTTATATTTGTTTAAATAAATGTCTTACACAAGAACTGAATTATTTGGGATGAGTAAGCAGCCATCCATATTTCCTCATGTTGCAGAACAGAAGCCCCTTGATATAGATACAGAATAAAAAAAAAAACCAAAAAACCTTGTAATACAGATCACTTCTACTCTGAGCTTATTATAATTACATCTTTCATAGGACACTGCTTTTTTTTTTTCTTACCTGCAGCCAAATGATGAGAGAAAGAAATGGTTTATTTGGTCATGATATAACTCTGATTTAGTCTGATGCTCTTTCCCATAAACTTTCCTTCACTCATTTCCTTCCCAACGTGAAATACCTCCTCAAGGGAGACAGTATCAGGTTCAAAACCAACTGTCTTTCAGTGTTAGTAAAGTATTAAAGACAAGAATAATATTAAAAGCATTGTAACTATCAGACTCTGGTGATCTGAGTCCCTGGGAACCAAGGTATAGGTGTGCAGCTTGTGCTGGTGCAGCTCCAACCTTTTAAGAATTTTGGAGATCTCTAGGAAGCCTGCAGGACTCTGGTTAGCTGAATCCTTTAGCACCTAGCATGCAGGCATGGAGATTGTGCTGCTGTGGCTCCAATCTTTTAAGAAGTTTGGAGGACTCTGGGCAACTCATGGGACTCTGGTGAGCTATACCCCTTGACTCTCAGCATGAAGGTGTGGAGCTTCTGCTGGCTCTGACATAACATTTTAAAAACTTAGGAGGATGTAGTCTGGCCCATGGGATTCTGTTGAATCCATGACACATTCACCACTTACAGTGAAGTTTTGCTGAGTATCAGCCAGTGGGCCCTACTAGAAGTCAGAGCCTTGGTGAGTTCTACCCTGCTCCCCACTGTAGCTGAAACCTTACTGACTAATACTCTACAACTCTTCCACCACTTCAAGGTCTGCATGATTTTGAGAGCTTCAAAAATGTCAAAACACAGAAGTAAAACTCAATCTTAATCTTCCAGACCACACAGAACAAATCCAGGGTCAAGGACATACAAGAACTTGGAAATCACACACGTGAAATTTCTGAAATGATAGAAACTGAAGGAAAGAAACAAGTCCATCAGTCTAATAAAGAAATAAGATAAGAAATAACCTCTTAGGTTAAAGAAGAAATGACAACAATCATGAAAGAATTGCTCAGCACAGCTACAGAAGATATAAGTTAAAAAAATAGAAGAGTAGGAAAATGGTGAAAACACTGAATGAACAATACAGGAAAGAATTAGAATGTATAAAAAGGATCAAACAAATATCCAGGGAATTGAGAATTCCATTGAAAGCTGGCAAAGCCACTTGAACGATACTGAAGATAGACTTTCAGACTTTGAAGACAGTGGTGCAGCTAATAAATGTTAAATGAAAGATCTTTTAAAACTAAAAAGAAACCAAGATATTATAATTCACTAGCTCCTGGGTGACACAGACAAAAATGATATAAGAATGATAGATGCCAATGAAATGGCAGGAGACAGCAAAAATGAAATAAAAAGACTATTTGCAAAAGTACAGCAGAAACTGTACCAAGCAGGAGAAAATAATCTGAAATTAGTAAGTGAGGAATATAGAGCTCCAAAGAGCCATGATCAAAATAAATCTACAACTAGACACATAATAATAATGATCTCAGAAATTCAGCAAAAGAATAGAATATTAAAAGCTGTTAGAGATTAAAAAAAAATCACCTACAATGGAAAGCCCATCAGAACCATGACAAATTTCTCAATACAAATAATCAAATCAAGAAGAGCTTGGAGTGAAGTATTTCAGTTCCTGAAAGAAAATAACTTCCAGCCCAGATTGAGATACCCTGAAAACCTATTTTTTCAAACTCAATGGCAAGATAAGATCTTCACAAAAAAAAAAAAAAAAAAAAAAAAAAAAAAAAAAAAAAAAAAAAAAAAAAAAAAAAAAAAAAAAAAAAAAAAAAAAAAAAAAAAAAAAAAACAAAAAACTGAAGAAATTCATGACACCAAACCAACCTTACAAAGAATATTGACAGATGTTTCAGAAACACCCACAGCTTCAAGAACGACAGAAAAGAACCACCAAACAGAGCAAGTAACTAAAAAGAGGGAAAAAGTATTGAACCTATAGCAAGAAAATAACTAAAGTCAATACATATCATTTTTTGTGCATATCGTTTATAACAATATAAATGACCTCAATCTGCCAATCAAAAGAAACAGACTAGCACAGTGGATTATGAAACAAAATCCAACAGTATTTTGCATACAAGAAAAAACATTTAACTCAAAAGGAAATTCACAGACTAAAAGTCAAAGGATGGAAAAGAATTCTCCATGCCACAGGAAAAGAGAATAAAGCAGAGTAGGTATTCATGTTGCTGACAATGTCAACTTCAAGCCAAAAACCATTCAAAAGTATAAAGAAGCTAACTACATACTTGTTAAGGGAAAACTACAAGAGGAAGAGATAACAATTGTATAAACACTCAGTGTAGGAGTGCCCACTTTAACAGACATGAAAATCAAATTAGCAATAATATAATTATAATGGTGGACTTTAACATGCCACTATCACAAAGAAATAGATCAACTGGGCAAAAAATCAACAAAGAAATAACAGAACTAAACTAAACTTGTGAAGAAATGGACTTAGTAGACCTTTGCAGAAAGTTTTAACAAGCGTAACAGAGTACAAAACACACACTGCTTTCAGCTGCAATGGGAAGTTCTCTAGTATAGATCATATACTAGCACATAGAGCATGCTTAAGTAAATGCAAAGGGATTAAAATTATCACATGCATACTGTCTTATCACAGTGCCATGAAACCGTAAATTATTGACAACATAAACCAAAGAAATACCAGAAACCCATGGAAATAAAGAAAAACAGTCTCCTAAGCAACCAGTGGTGCACAGATGAAATTAAAGAAGAAACAAAAAATTACAATGAGACAAAAATGCAGGTATCATTTATCAAAATCTGTGGGTTGCAATGAAATCAGTATTAAGAAAAAAATTTATAATAGTAAATTAGCACATTATGAAACAATACCAAATGCACAATCTTACACTGTACCTCAAGTTCTAGAAAAAGAAGAGCAAGTCAAGCCCAAAACCCAAAGAAGGTCAGAAATTATAAAGACTAGAGCAAAAATTAATACATTGGAAATGAAGCAAACAATAAATAATAAATGAATCAAACAATTGGGTTTTTTGAAAGAATAAATAAAATTGATAAACCCCTAACCAACTTTATCAAAAAAAAGAAGAAAAAAGCAAAGGAAAAACCCAAACTAATGCAATAAGTAATGAAAAGTTTGATATCACTAAGACCTGATACAAACTCACAAGATCATCAGTACCCACTTCAAAAATCCTTACTCAGATAACAGAAAACAGAGAAAATGGAAAGTTTTCTAGATATATATCAAATGTCAAAGCTGAGTCAATAAGATCTATAATTCTGAATAACCAATAATGGGACACAAAATATAATAAAAATATAATAAAAAACCTGCCAACAAACAAAAGCCCTGATTCCAGTGGATTCAGGCTGAATTTTACAAGAAATGTAAGGATTTATTGCCAGCTTTTCTCAAACTCTTTAGTGAAATTGAAAGGGAACAAATGCTTCTAAGTTCATTGTTGGAGAAAAGTATTACTCAGATTCCAAAACCAAAGAAAGACCAAACTGAAAAAGAGAACTATATGACAATCTCTCTAATGAATATAGGTGCAAAAATGTTAAATAAAGACACACATGTGTAAATATCATATAGTCTCCCTAGTATAACAAGTGAAAAGCAGAAATACAAAAGGAAACGTACAACAACAACTAAAATCAATTGAGTCAGATAAGTGAATGGCATATGCTGCACGTTACTAATCAGCTTTTCTTCTGGATGCTTAACAACCTAAGTTCACAAATCAGAGTTGGAGAAATAGAAGAGCCACAAGGCCAGCCAACATTTTGGCCCTAGCATTTCAAGGTCAGTGAAGACTCAGGACATAGGAGAACCTGTACTGCAACATCATGAAACTCAGTTGAGCTCCAAATTTTCTGAACAAGGAGATTATGGAGCCACAGAGGAAAGAGAATGAAGTTCTATAGTGTGCCTGGGGAGAGTCACATGGAGAGAAAACTTTCTCTCAGCCTCTCACAGAGAGAAAACTGGTCAAGCATTGGCCGTGACTCATCCACATGGATGACACAGACAAAGGATCTTCAGAATAATGTACAGGACTACAAGATAAACCCTGAGGGGACTTCACTGACCACATAAGAAACATAAAGTACATGTGTTGATATATAAGTCCTGCTCTATCTAGGTCTTAACCATCCAGCAGAAAAGTATGAAAATGAAGTATACATCATGGGGCCATAATATTAAGCTGAGCTGTAAATGGCTATGGTCGACAACTTCTTTGAATAACTCACTATTGTTGTGGAATGCTGGAATGTGTTGGATTGTGGTGTCGAGTTCAAGCACCTAAGTTAGTTGAATGACAATGGAGTGCCCACCTTTGACAGGTGTAGACAAAGGAAGGGATATAGAAAGAAAAAATCATGATGTGTGTGTATAGACAGTACAGTTGGGATAGATAACGCTGTGCTTCTACATAATCCTATGAGAGGGAAGATTTGCACTGATGGTGGTTGGACAGGATATTATATCGGCTTCTAGTACTGTGGTCATCCACTAGGTAAACAATTACTGAATTTTTGATATAATTCAGGTATAAAAAATAAGATAAGTAAACAGCTAAACTCCTAATTTACTGATAAGAGACATCTGCTACAATAATGTCTGTAAGTATAATATCATGTATGTACCTTGTATGATACCAAATCAGTATGAATACAGTTAGCAGTGTATTAATTTATCGAATCTGTCTTGTTAAGGTGTCTTAAAACTGTCTGATTGATTTTTTTTATTTAAAACATTTTATTATAAATAACAGTAATTATAAATTTTAAGAAATATATATTAGTGTCTTTAAATAGAAAAAGACATTTAAAGGGGCACATATAATTGTTTATAAAATTTTAATATTTTATTTTTAATTAATTAATTTATTTTTTATTTTATTTTATTTTATTTTTGGCAGAATCAGGGATTGAACGCAGACCCTTGTACTTGCTAGGGAAGCACTTATTCTACTGAGCCATCTGCCTGGCCCCAAAATTTTTTATTTTAAATTAAAAAGAAACAAACCCATATTCTAAAACAGTATCATAACTGGTTAATACATTGCATATTGTTATCTTTAAATTAGTTACTCAGAGTACAAGATATCAGCATTTAAAATTGTCCAAAGTCATAAATATAATTTTTTTAAACATCTCCCTTTATTTATTATGTATTTGGTACAGGGTCTCCAGGGTCTCATGATAGATTGGACTTGTACGGATTCTCCTGTTTTCAGCCTCCCAAGTGCTGGGATTACAGGTATGTTCCACCATGGCACACCAGGGATCGAACCCTGGCTGCTGCTCTGTGCCTAAGCAGGCAGCTTTAGTCCACTGAGCTATCTGGCCAACCCTTATAATTCTTTTTCTTTTTTTGTATTTTAGGAATGGGCCTACAGGGTATTCAGGGTCTCACTAGTAGATCAGACTTGTAGTGACCCTCCTGTCTACAGCCTCCCAAGTGCTGGGATTACAGGCACATGCCACCATGCCCAGTCTCAATTGCTGTCTCAGTGCATCCCAGGGGCAGGGCTGGCATGGGCAAGCCCAGGGATGAAACCCCCAGTCTCTGTGCCTGCTTGCAGGCACTTTAATCCGCTGAATTACTTGGCCAGCCCTCAGCCCTTATAATTGTTGATGCAAGTGTTTAGAGCAAAATTTCTCAGGAAATTAACCCTGTATTTTCTCTAGCAACAACGACTCTTAATTCACTAATTCAGTGTTTCAAATTCATAATTACTGACACGAATAAGAATTCACTTTAAATATATAGACATTTGTGTGCACCTTTGTAAGTATTTAACAAAGACTTATACTTCTTGGGGCCAGGGAGATAGCTTTGTGGTCTAAGAGCCTGATGGACAAGTACAAGGATCTGGGTTTGATCCCTGGTACTGCTTGCCAGGCAGGCCTCAGAATCTTGGGTGCACAGTGCCAGCAACCGATACCTGGGGAGACTGAGACAGGAGGATCACTGAGTCCAAGCTGTGTAGTGAGATCCTGTTCCAATTAAATAAATAAAAGATTTTTTTTTTTTTTAAAGAAAGAAATGCCTTGGTCCATTGAGCTATCTGGCCAACCCTTATAATTTTTTCTTTTTTTGTATTTTAGAACTTTCTTTCTTTCTTTCTTTCTTTCTTTCTTTCTTTCTTTCTTTCTTTCTTTCTTTCTTTCTTTCTTTCTTTCTTTCTTTCTTTCTTTTTTTTGTGGGACCAGGCATTGAACTCACGCCCTTGCACTTGCCAGGAAAGCACTTATTCTACTGAGCTATCTCCCTTTTACATTTCTTGAGGGTAGAATTAACTGGATTAAAGAATGCTTTTGAGACAGTGATTGAGAGTGGATGCAGTCGTGCATACCTGAAATTCAAGTACTTGGGAAACTAAAAACAAGAGGATCACTATGAGTGCAATCTGTGTAGTGAAACTCTGTAGACCCTGTACTAAATACATTAAAAAAATGCTTTTAATAAATGTTGACAAAGTTGTCTATAAGTATAAATTCTCCAGGCCCTGGACATGTAAAAAATACATACAGGGGATGGGCTCTTTTTACTCTGTCATCTGTCACCCTGGCTTGTCGGAGAAGTTAAACTTGTGCATACATTTCTTTTTCTCATTTACACTTTATCCTCCACTTTCTTTTGCTTCTTTAAAA
>PVKA01006275.1:0-48018 GCA_004027165.1 Ctenomys sociabilis
TTTTTATTTTTATTTTTTATTTTTTTGGCGGAATTGGGGATTCAACTCAGGTCCTTGCATTTGCCAGGGAAGTGCTTATTCTACTGATCTATCTCCATAGTCTCCCAAGCTATTTTTAAATAATTTTATTTTGTGCCCAGCTCAGCATACCCTGGGGACAGGGCTGGCACAGCATGTGGTGCTGGGGATTGAACCCTGGTCCCTGTGCTGCCTAAGCTTTAGACCACTGAGCTATCTTGCTGGCCCATCCAAGCTATTTCGTTAAGAACTGCACAGGTGGAGTTGAAATATAGTCCTGGACTGTTCTCTAAGCCTTCTCTGGATTAAAACCATGTGGAATTCTGCGTCATGACACGCAGCAGCAGATGCTTGAAGGAGCCACCGGAGCAGTCATAGAGACTGGGTCTGAGGCTCACAGAAGGATGACAGAGTTGGGTTTCCTGCAGCATGGGCCACTGTGGCCAGGCGCTCCTGGTGACACGCACATCACATTGGTCACCGAAGCCTACTAGTTGCATGATGTCCAGACCCTGAACTGGGCCCTCAGGGTCTGTCTGTTCCATTCGTTGGTTGAAAACAATTAAATACAAAGGAACTCACTGCCCTGCAGCCCGGGAAGGCAGGGCTCTGTCTTCTAGAATGCAGCCTCACCAACAGCATGTGTTCATAAGCTTGTGTTGAATGGATAATTTTACTCAGTGTGACCCAGTGAGTAAAATTGGTGTCCTGACTTATTTATGCAACTCTTTTTTTTTACAGAACCAGGGAAGCGCTTATTCCACTGAGCCATCTCTCCCCAGCCCTATGAGACTCTTGAAGACTTGATAAAATCATTTGATGAAGGAACCTAAGAAGGAAAACTCTATCCCACCCCAAAGAACGCGGAATTTTTGTAGGGAAACAGCTATATCTTCCATAAGAGAGGGGGTAGAGGGCCAACTGTCCCCTGCCTCTGACCTCCCTCCTTTGCCTTCTGATTTTAAAATTTCTTTTGGCATGTGCAGAGCCCTTTGGTTTGCTAAGCAGATGCTCAAGTCCAGGGCAGACTCAGGCTAGGGGGGGTTTCTGTCCAAGAGAGAAGCAGAGATGAAAGGTTGCTGGGAAGCAGGGGTTGGCTTGTAGAGATCATCAACTGGTTCCCCATGGAGAGCACCAGGCATTATCGAAGGATAAGGCTCAGAGCAGAGGCCGCAGCTGTCTTCTTCGCTGGTGCTCAGCCCAGAGATCAGAACCAGCAGATGCCCAGCGTGGCACCGTGGCAACCTATCCTGGGGGAGATGAAGCTGGACTCAGGGTTTTCTGGGGCATTGAGGCTGAGCCCATGGACTATACTGAGCCATGTCCTAAGAGGCCCCATGTCCTCTTGGGAGGACATTCTGGGGCCTGCTGTCCCTATTGGCTGAGAGAAGAAGCTTCCTGGGCCCTGGGCCCACATGCCCAGCAAGGAGGGGAAAGACAGTAGAAAGAACACTGTCTTGAGAGTCCACGGCATAACCCATCCCCAAAATGAATCATCAGGAACCTTCTAGAACAGCAGGTGGGAGGATAGACTACTCCTCAGTGGAGGGAAAGCCTAAGGCAGGAAGATGGTCGTGGATTGACTTTGGGGATCATAGCCAGAGCAAAAAGGCCTTTCCCCTCCTCACTGGGCATGCGGGCCCAGGGCCCAGGAAGCTTCTTCTCTCAGCCAGTAGGGACAGCAAGCCCCAGAATGACTCCATCCTGAAGGGCTTCCAGTTGGGTGCCGCCTTCCTCAAACTGCTGGGCCCTGTTTGTCCCCATTCAGACACCTCCCTGAGCACACACAACTCTTCACCTTTCTTTCTTGTTGAAGACTAAAGGTCAACCTTACCCCAATTAATTTCTCTGCCAAACAGATACTGTAACCAACATCTTCCAAGTAAGTGGGAAAATAGGAATATTATCCGGGAAAGACCATGATTTATGTCAGGTGTGGTAAGGATGTCATGTGGAAGAAATTACCACACACCTGGTTGTTGCTAAATATTTTTATGTCCATCTTACAAAAATATGTATATTCTTTAGCAGCACTTCAGCAACCTAAATGTTGACCAGCTGATAAAAGACTAAATAAAATGTGATCTGTCACTGCAAAGAATGTGGCAGTACAGGGCTGGGCAGATAGCTCAGTAGAATAAGCACTTGCCTGGCAAGTGCAAAATCCCGAATTCAATCCCCAGTTCTGCAAATTAAAAAAAAAAAAGAAAGAAAGAGAGAAAGAAAGAAAGAAAGAAAGAAAGAAAGAAAGAAAGAAAGAAAAAAAGAAAAAAAAATGTGGCAGCACAAAGGACTTGATTCCCGACATAGCTCAGGTGTGGATCAACCTCAAAAATGTGATGGTGAACGGAAAATAGTAACAGAGGACCACGTTTTATCTACTCCAGTTCTATAGAATGCCCAGAACAGGCAAATCCATGTAGACAGATTAGTGGCTTCCCAGGGATAGGGGAGTTAGAGGACACAGGAAGTGATTACTGCTGGGTGGGATCTCATTTGTGTGTGTGTGTGTGTGTGTGTGTGTGTGCCCACACATGACAAATTTTTTATTTTTTAAGGACAAGGTGAACAAGATGTACAGGGTCTCACCACAGAGAACAGACTCTTAATGATCCTCCTGCTTACTACCTCCCAAATGCTGGGATTACAGGTGCGCATCACCACACCCAATCTCAAGCACCACCTCAGCATGCCCTGGGGGCAGGCAGGACCCGAACAGCAGGCCCAGGGATTGAACCTGGTCCCTACATCTGCCTAGGTAGGCGCTTTAATCCGCTGAGTTACCTGGCCAGCCCTTGAAAATGTTCAGACGTAGGTTCTGGTGGTGGTTGGTTCTGGTGGCGCACGACTGTAACCCTAACTTCTCAGGGCCCTTAGGTGGGAGGGTTGTGGCCAGCCAGGGCCACTTAATGAGAACTGGTCTCTAAAAATTTGAAGATAAAAATAAAATCATTTGGATGGCTGCGTAGCCCTATATCTATGCCAAACCCTTCTACAAGTCACCTTCCAAGGGTGAATTTTATGGTATGTGACTAATAACTCAATCAAAGTGACATGAAAAGATACACAATATCTATTTATGGCCATGGCCCAGAGGTGGATGTGGTGTTGGCTAAGTTCCCCATCTAAAATAGAAGAATAAAAGAAGAGCGGGGGAGGGCTAGCACGGACCCGCCTGTAAATCAGACCTTAGCTTTGCGCAGACGGATGCAGACTGATGGGCGCTGGCCGTCACCCTTGCAAAGAGCAAGGTTTGGTCCCAGCCTGTTACTAGATCACAGGGCATGAGGCTGTGGAGATGGAGGCAGCCTGCGATGCCAGGAAGACTACTGGAACATCAATCATACAGCAGGCTTTGGGGCACGGATCAGGTGTCTGCAGCTCAAGTAGCCGGAGGAATCCTGGAAGCAGAGCCCCCAGAGCAGAGGGCGAGGCGCCAAGGTAGGAAGGAAGGAGGACGGCTGTGGCAGTGGGGGGCCGTGAATCCACAGCCTGGTGGCCCTCATACTGTTAAACATTTTCTTAATCACTGCCTCTAAGAATGTGAGCTCCAGGAGGATAGAGATTTCATGTATTTATGTATTTTGGTAGAACAGGGATTGAACTCAGGCCATTGAGCTTGCCAGGGAAGCACTTATTCCATTAAGCCATCTCTCTGGCCCTTATTTATTAGGTGGCAGGAATGAAGCTCAGAGCCTTGAGTTGGCCAGGCAGGTGCTGTGCCACTGAGCTACATCCTGGCCCCAGAGGACAGGGATTTTTGTTTTGTGTTGCCCCATCCCATAGTTGGTTTGCAATAATTTGTTTTTTATGTCCACGCTGCATAAATGAATATTTTATATTTTCATTTTATTTTATTTTGAGACAAGGTCTCACTATGCAGTTCACAATGGCTTCGAACTCACTAGGTAGCCCAGGGTGGTCTCAGACTCAAGGTGATCATCCTGATTCAGCTTCCTGAGAGCTGGGGGTGCAGGTGTGTGCCACTGTGCATGGCAGCCCAATTTTCCTAATTTTATTTTTATTTTCTGTATTTTAGGGAAGGATCTACAGAGTGCTCAGGGTCTTGCTACTAAATTGGGCTCATAGGGACCAAGGAGATGGCTCAGTGGAATAAGTGCTTCCCTGGCAAGGACAAGGGCCTGAGTTCAATCCCCGGTTACACACACACACACACACACAAAAGCCAGGTGTAGTGGCGCAGGCCTGTAATCCCAGCACTCAGGAGGCTGAGGCAGGAGGATAGTTGTGAGTTTGAGACCAGCCTGAGCTACAAAGTGAGCTTAAGGCCAGCCTGAACTGCATGGTGAGACCCTGTCTCAAAAAGACAAAAAAAAAAAAAAAAAAAAAAAAAAGATTGGACTCCTAGTGATCCACCTGTTTACAGCCTCCCAAGAGCTGGGATTCCTAATTTTTTTTGTGGAACCAGAGATTGAACTCATGCCCAGGCAAGCACTTATTCTACTGAGCCATCTTCCTGCTCCTAGGATTCCTAATTTTAAAATATTGCATTTATTTAGCTTGGCATCATGATAGTGGCACAGGCACAGCCTGAACTGCCTAGAGACCCTGTCTCAAAAAGACACACACACACACACACACACACACACACACACACACACACACAGTGAAACTGATATTCAAGACACTAGACAGCAGGAAGAGAATAAAGGAGGCAAGCCTATGGTGGCCCCCCACCCCTTAGGGCCCATGACCTCTGAACGGAATAGTGAAGCTGGAGGCCAGGGAGGCCAGACAACCAGTTTGCAAGGCCCACACCTGCAGAAGAAAGGACTTCAGAGAGAAAGTTCCAGAAATCTGCACAGATTTCCTGTCAAGTCATTAGCCAATGCAGGTCATCACAAAGCCTGGGAAAGAACCACCTAGAGGAGAATAGAGGCTGGATGTGGTGCTGCACGCCTGTAGTCCCAGGACTTGGAAGGCTGAGACAGGAGCACCCCCACAAGATTGAGGCCAGCCTGGGTTACACAGTGAGATCCTGTCCCAAAAAGAAAACAAAATTTAAAAAAAAAAGAGGAGAGGGGACACTCCTTGGGCCTCACACAGGAACAGAAGTAGCGTGGAAGACCTTGCAGCTCCTGCAGCAGCACTGGGAAGACTAACCACAGGCTTCGCTTATCTCCTCCTCAGTAGTGAGAGGGATGTGGGCCAGGAAGACAGCTCAGTGGTGCCAGTGCCTGCTGGGCAAGCGCAAGGTCCTGAGTTCCATCCCTGGTACTACAAAATAAATAAATAAATAAAATAGTGAGAAGGAAAAATTAGCCCTAGCCAGGCGTGGTGGCGCATGCCTGTAATCCCAGCACTCGGGAGGCTGAGGCAGGAGGATTGTTGTGAGTTCGAGACCAGCCTGAGCTACAAAGTGAGCTTAAAGCCAGCCTGAACTGCATAGCGAGACCCTGTCTCAAAAAGACAAAAAAAAAAAAAAAAAAATTAGCCCTAAACACTGCACTGGTCCCAGGTAACAACGCTTACCAGGAAGCCTGGAATGGATTGAACTTATTTCTTTTTTTTTAGCCTTTTGTTTATTTATTTATTTATTTGGTACAGCATCTCACTATGCAGCAGCTCAGACCTGTAGTGATCCTCCTGTCTCAGCCTCCCAGGACTCAGTGGCCAGCTTGGTATGGGACTGGTATGGCATGTGGTACTGGGGATTGAACCTGGGTCCTCACACTTGCCAGGCAGGTGCTTAGACCACCAAGCTATTTTCCCAGCTGGGGTTGAACTCTTTATAAAGCAACTCCATGGCATCCCAGAACAAAGCTCCAAAATATTTATATGAACATAAAAATATTTAGATCCAGGAAGGCAAAATTCACAATGTCTGCATGGTATTCAGGGTCCACTCTGGGAAAAGAGAGCAAACAGTAACTCAAAACAAGAGCAAGTTTAATACAAAGCATTATTACCTAAGAAAGAGGATTGACTATAAATGGGCAAAGACAACTCGGAAGTCTACCCTGGGACTGAAAGAGAAAACCTAAGGCCAGAATTTGGGCTTCACTGAAGAAGGCAAGATTGCAGCCTCCCAGCTAACAAAGTTCTCTAGGTATGCCCAGGCCAGAGCTGGTCCACAGAAGCTGGGCAGGTGCAAAAGTCCCACACAGGGTGCAAGGGTAAAGAGCCAAGGTGAAGACTGGCAAGAGGAAATCACCCACCAGACTGCAGGGCAGTTGAAGCTGGGCACCCAGCCATTGTGGGGCCTGTGCAGATCCGCCTGCAGGGGAGCTACTGACACTAGAGGGCTCCACCAGGGGGATATTGCTAACAGGGAAAGCCCTCTGGGTGTCCCCCACACCCCACCGGCAACAATGCATAGCAGCCAAAGAGCAACAGAAGCACATCAGAGCTAGGAAGAGGAGCTCGCCCTTTCCTCCAAGTTTTGCAGTTTGTAGCTGAAAGGAGGAAGGCCTGCAGGGCCCTGCTCAGCTCTTCCAGGACAGGTGAGAAAGGGCAGTTTTGGAGCCCTTTTGGAACCCCAGAATCAACAGATAACTGCTACAGCTACTGCCTGTTAGCTCAGAGTATGCCTGCAGAGGAGAAAACTCGATCTATTGTGAGAACAAACAATAGCAATAGAGTTAAGGTACACAGTTGATAGAATTAGCAGACACAGAAAGCTGCTATTATAATAGCTACGGGGCTGGGGAAATGGCTCAGTGGAATAAGTGCTTCCCTGGCAAGTGCAAGGGCCTGAGTTCAATCCCCAGTTCCACCAAAAAAAAAAAAAAAAAAAAAAAAACAGCTATCATATAGCTTATTCAAGGAATAGGAGGAGGACAGCCACATAGTTCAGTGGGTTAAAGTGCCTGCAGGCAGGCACAGGGCGGGGCCGGGGTGGGGTGGGGGTGAGGATGGGGGTGTTTCAATCTCTGGGCCTGCTGTGCCGGCCCCACCCTCGGAGTGCACTGAGATGGCAATTGAGACTGGGCATGGTGGTGTGTTCGCCTGTAATCCCAGCTCTTTGGAGGCTGTAAACAGGTGGACCACTATGAGTCCAATCTAGTTATGATACCCTGAACACCCTGTAGACCCTAAAAATACAAAAAAAAAAAAAAAGGAAAAATTGAGGTTTTTTTTTTTTTTTTTTTTTTTTGCGGAACTGGGGATGGAACTCAAGCTTTTGCGCTTGCCAGGGAAGCACTTATTCTACTGAGCCATCTCCCCAGCCCCCCTTTTTTTAAATATTCATTTGGTACAGGGTCCTGCTAAGCATCTCAGACTTGTAGTGATCCTCCTGTCTTAGCTTTTCCAGTGCTGAAATTACAGGTGTACACCTTCCACTCCCTGTTTCCATGACCTACCTGGCATACCTGGGGTTCTGGAGCCAGCACAGCAGGTGGTACTGGGGATTGAACCCCAGTGCTTGCACTTGCCAGGGAGGCACTTAGACTGCCAGAGCTATCTCCCCAGTCCCAAAATTGAGCATTTTATTTTATTTTATTTTTTGCAGAACCGGGGATTGAACTCAGGCCCTTGAGCTTGCTAGGCAAGTGCTTATTCTAGTGAGTAAACAGAGCTCTGAAAACATTTTTTAAAAAATGTATTTAGTACAGGACCTCCAGGGTCTCACTACACAGGTCAGACTTGTAGCAATCCTCCTGTTTTCAGCCTCCCAAGTGCTGGGATTACAGGTGTGTGCCACCACGCCCAGTCTCAATTGCCCACTCAGCGAACACTGGGAGTGGGGCCAGCACAATGGACCAGGGATTGAACCCAGCACCTACGCTCTGCCTAAGCAGGCACTTTAGTCTGCTGAACTATCTGGCCGGCCCAAAGGTATAACATTTTATTTTAATTAATTAATTAATTAATTAATTTATTTATTTATTTTTGGTGGAATCGTGGATTGAACTCAGACCCTTGTGCGTGCTAAGGAAGCGCTTATTCCACTGAGCCATCTCCCTGGCCCAGGCATAACATTTTAAACTGTCAAAAATACCCTGACAAGCGGAATGGCCTGAGTTCAACCCCTGGTTCCACCAAAAACAAAACAACCAAACAAAGAAAAACAATGCTTTTGCTGGGGAGATGGCTCAGTGGAATAAATGCTTCTTTGGCAAGCTCAAGGCCCTGAGTTTGGTCCTCAGTTCTGCCAAAAAAAAAAAAAAAAAAGATCAGAGATAAGGGACTGGGGAGGTGGCTCAGTAGAATAAGCGCTTGACTGGCAAGCACAAGAATGTGAGCCCAGGTCCATGTAAAAAAAAAAAAGATCAGAAATAATGTCCATTATTATATATATATATATATATATATATATATATATATATATATATATATATATATAAATAAAACAAGAAGGGGAAAAGAAGAAAAAGGGGGGCCTGGGGGCACTTGCCTGTCATCTCTGCTGACTGGGTGATGCCCAGCTGGGGGCCAGCCTGGGAACCTTAGGCTCCTGTCTCTGGATCAGAGAACTCCCTTCTGGCTTCTTCTCCTCCCCTGGGAGAGGGAATGTGAGACTCTGTCTTGGTGGGGAAGACTGTGGATATTTCAGGCTTGGGGGCCCATGCTTCTGTTGGGAGAGCTTCTCACCTCTGCTTTTTCTTCTCTGCTCCAAAGAAACCCTAGACCAGCCTGCTAAGTTTCCCAGATGCCGCAGCTATCGAGTACATTCGATGGAGTACAGGCCAGGCCCCAGCCCTGCCAACCCCTTCGCCCTCTAATTGCTCTTCTCTGGCCAGGCCGGAAGGACAGTTAGCAGACAAGTGAATCTATTTCCCCATCGGTTAGATCCCCAGGTGGGAGCTAAGCCCATGTCAGAGAGAAGCAGAGCAAGGTGAGACGCAGAGGCAAAGGCAACCTGAAGGCAGAGCAGTGGTTGGAAGATGCCAGCTTTGAAGTGTGGAGGGATGAATCACTTCAGCCTCCAGGAGCCCGGTGGGGGCCCAGTAAGGAAAAGGTTCTGCCCTGGACCCTGGGGAATACCTTGACTTTTACACAGGGGTGACACCATTTGGGGCTCTGGAACTGTAAGAGAAAAAAATGATGTTGCGCTAAGCCACACAGTGGGCTGGTTTGTCATAGTGGCCCTAGCGAGGCAGGGCTGAGCTGTTCGATCAGGGGCGCAGTCATCTGCGGGAGCGAAACTGCCGGTGTATGAAGTTTAGTGCTGGGAGAGCAGAGGCTTTCTGGAGCCCCCGCTTCACCCACCTGGGCTCCATGGAGAGGGAGGGTGCCCTGGCCAGGCAGGGGGCGCATTGACACTGCAGCCAGGAGATCTGGGTTCAAGTCCCTTTCCGCTTCCTCACTGGGTGATCCCAGGCAGGTGCCAGCCTTTGGCTTTACAGAACTCCAGACTGGGGTAAAGTGGTTTCCTTCCTGCTCCTTCCTACTCTATTAAGCTCAAAGAAAAGATGCTGGTGAAAACACTTGGCCTAAACGTTCTATGATGACCTTTGGGGCTGGGGTCCTGACAGTGGTTCTCAGATTTTAGCAGCAGCACCTGTTCCATAACTTAGGAAGAGGAGGAGTAGAGAAGCACATAACCTTGCCTGCGTGGCTTGCTGCACATTAGCCACTGTGCCAAGCATTTTTCTTACATCTTTCTCCAGAGATAAGAGGAGAAACAGTGGTTACCATGGAACCAGAAACACCTGAGCTGCAGCCTCAGCTCTTCCACAAGGAGCCATGTGACTTTAGCCAAGTGACTTGACCTGTCTGAGCAGCAATATTTACACCTACACGTTGATTTGGCCTCTACCTGTCTTCCCTGAGATGCTATGAGAATCATATTTACCTTCAGCAAAGTGCCTCCGTGGTTCCCCTGTTACCATTGGTTCTTGGTCGTCAGTTCTTGGTAAGGAGCAGGCATTCCTAGGGAAGGTAGTTCGCAAAGGGGATGGACCGCCGTCTCCAGGCTGGATAGCGTCCCCATGGCACCGGCACCTGCTCGGAGCGCAGCGCCACGGCATCCAGTCCCTGCCACATGGCGCTGCAACCACAGAACAGTTCTTCTGGGACAGTGCCCTGACTCAGAACACACAGTAATTTTCAGACAAGAGCCGAGCTGACTCATTTTCTCATCCAAAATGTATGCTTCCTTCTTTTGTTATTATAGGCTGGAGGAACGATGTAGGAGTCATAAAAAGAAAAAAACCCTCTGACTCTGGCAAAGAAAAACAATGGGAAATGTGATTTGAAACTGGAAGTAATCATTGTGTCCACAATTGTAAAGCAAATGAATACACGGAGGAGTAGCTCTTAGAGCCGATCTTACACAGTGCAAGAAGGATCTGAGTTAAAGCAGGGGGTAGTGACCCACAGTTCATTGGTTTCTCTCCCAGAGCTGCTGTGCTGCACTGCCTGGACTTCCAGCTTTGGTTAAAAAACTCCCACCACACCCCTGACCCCTGGGTGTCCTGATTTTTCCCTCTCATCCAGCCCTGCCAATTTCTGGGCTCCTGAAGCCCAAAGGTATTCCCTGTGGCCTCTCTGTCCCCTGGGAGTTGGGCCCTCCCTCCCTGGGAAGCTCACTATGTTTCTGCCCCAGGTCTCAAGCCAGCTGCTGAGAGATCTTCCCAATCTAAGGTGATGGTGATTATCGATTACTCAGAATCTGCTGGGCATCTTTTCTATTGCTTGCATTCTTTCATATAACCTCCCCAAGCCTACCAGGCAGCTTTTGTGTATTTCACTTTATTTTCATTTATTTATTTATATTTGGTGGCCGGCTCAGCCCACTCTAGGGGCAGGGCTGGCGCTGCATGTGGTTCTGGGGATGGGGGTTGGAACCTTGGTCCCTGCATATTTGCCTAAACTTGCCTAAGCAGGCCTCTTAGACCACTGAGCTATCTTGCTGGCCCTTCTTTCACTTTACTAATGAAGCACCTTACATAAGATTGGTCATGATCAAAGAGTGGGCAAACAGTGAAATGCATTTGAACCCAGGCCCATGGGACACCTGCATTAGCCCTCTTCTCATTTTGCTGGACTCCTTTAGGGGCTCCCTCCCCGCTCAGCAGTGGAGAGTCCCAAGTTACATCTGGAGACATCAATGAAGAAGATGCTAACAATGTTTTCTTTATTTTATTGTTTATTTTTGGCGGAACTGGGGATTGAACTGGCCCTTGCGCTTGCCAGGGAAGCCCTTATTCTACTGAGCCATCTCCCCAGCCCAAGTTTTCTTTAAAACAATGCAAACTGGGTGAGGGAAGAGATCCGTGGTTAACCAAGGCAGGAGCACTTCCTGTGCTGGTCTGCCCTGCAGAATTCCTGGCCTCCCCTGTCAGTGTGAACGTCCTACAAGAAAGAGCAAGGCCCTTCGAGTAGAGTTTCTGGGAGCATCCTTCCATGGAACCCCTGCGCAGTGGACACCTCTTCCGCAGCACACAGTCTGGGAACCACTAACCTGATCTGAGCCGGCCTCACCCGCAGTTCCATCCTCTCCTCCTGTGGGCCTCCGCTCCAGCCACACCGTGCATGGCGCACTGTGTCACTCGAGTGCGCGTGTCCAGGCCTACATGCTCGGTAAGGGGGTTTCTTCTGCTGGGTGCCACTGCCCACCTTCCCTCCTGCTGGAACTTTAGCACCAAGCTGGAACATTCGGTTGGGAGCCTCACTTCCTGCCTCCCCACCAGAGCTCAGTCTCTGCTGTCACTGAGCCGTCACTGAGCTGCTCCTGGCGGTTGCCTTTAGCAGTGCTACACTAGGCAGGAATATTACAGGCAGTTAGACGGGGCGGCCCTCGACAGAGCCAGGACGAAGGTGAAACACAGCATAGCTATAGCCTGACACAGGGCTGCGGAGACCAGGGCTCCAGACAGAGCCATAGGACCAGGCCTGCTTGCTTCCTGAAGGAGGAACACCAGGCCTAGGGAACCTACATAGGCTTTAGCCTGTGGGTGACTAAGGCTGCTGGGCCCCTCATTTCCTGGAGAAAAAATCTTTGTCCTTTCCATGTACCCTTGTTATGTCACTTGTTTCCCCACTGGGTCACTGTCACCTATAAAGAAGTGATTGTGCTTTTTTTTTGTGTGTGTGTGAAACCAGGGATTGAATAAGCAAGCACTTATTCTACTGAGCTATCTCCCCAATCCCAAACTGGGCTTTTTAATTCTTACTGGTTAATCATAGCTACAAGCCAGATGTGATGATGCATGCCTATGATTCTAGCACTCAGGAGGCTGAGGCAGGAGGATGAGACCAGCCTAGACTACAAAGGGAGCTCAAGGCCAGCCTGAACTGTGTATAGGTATTGTCGTTGTCTTGTCCAGTTTCGTTCCATACAGTCCCATTCCCCCCAATACCTTCTCCCCTACACACACCTGAATGCTTTGTTTAATCAGTCACTTAAACAACTGAGTTAATGGGCAGGCCCCCTAGGTATTGTTCTATATAATTTCCCTGGAAATAGTGTCCTCAGCATTCAGACTTTGTCTGTGTGTGTGTGTGTGTGTGTGTGTGTGTGTGTGTGTGTCTGTCTGTCTGTCCCTCTCCTTTTCCCTCTCCCTCTCAATATCTTCCTACTCTTTTTTTTGGTGGAATCAGGCCCTTGCACTTGCCAGGGAAGCGCTTATTCCACTGAGCCATCTCCCCAGCCCAATATCTTCCTACTCTTAACTTCTTTTGTTCTTAAGATTTGATCTTTGATTTTTACAGAATATGAACTCAGTGTATCAGACATTTAGCAGGCTGGGAGTTATAAAATTTCCCTTCCATCATATTTGGGAGGCTTTTGTATCACCCCTGTTTACTAGGATGATACCTGCCTCTATGTATGTTGAAGAATGTTTACTTATTTAATTTTTTGAGACAGGGTCCCATTATGCAGTTCAGGCTGGACTTCAGTTCACCTTGTAGCCCAGGCTGGTCTTTAACTCACAGTAATCTTCCTGCCTCAGCCTCCTGAGTGCTGTAATTACAGGTGTGTGCCATCACACCTGGCTTAGACTGTGAGCTTTATTTTTTTCAGTACTGAGGACTGAACTGAAGGCCTCATGTATGCTAATGCTATGCCAGCACACTACTCCAGAACTGCATTCAAAGCCTCCCCTCACCTTTTTTTTTTTTTTTTGGCAGAACTAGGGATTGAACTCAGGCCCTTGTGCTTGCCAGGGAAGCACTTATTCCACTGAGCCATCTTCCCAGCCCTTTTCTTTTATTCTTAAATGTGTTTGGTTGTTACAGGGCCTACTACACAGCCCAGACTCCTGGTGATCCTCTTGTTTTTAGCCTCCTGGCCCTGACTGTGAATTTCTTTTCTTTTTTTTCTATTTAATGAAGATCTTTTATTGTCTCATTAAAATATCACAGATTGGCCTTACAATCCTGAAGCTTGTTTCTGTGGCTGGGTAACTCTTGGATCTTACTCATCTGGCTGCTGAACTGTTCCCTTTTCAGAAACAGATGCCACCCAAATATTTCCTGAAATCCTTGTTTTTGACTGCTGTGGCTTGCTGAATCAAAGCAGCTGAATTTGAAACAAGCTCAGTGTCATTTCCTTCAAGGATTAGCACATCTTTCTGGACTTGAGATACTGAGCAAGCAACACCTGCACTCATGCGAACTCTGCGAATACATTTTTCACCCAAGAAACTCTGAATTTTGACAAGAGACCCATTCTTCTGAGTAACGACATTGATGGGGAAGTGAACACACACAGACCTCATCTTGTAACAGAAGCCCAGTGGGGCCCTCTTGCTCACGTTCTGTGCATGGCTGAAGATCACGCAGACGGTTGCCAATTCTGTTTCCCACCATTTGTCAACCCGGAGCCTCTTCTTTTTCTTCCCAAGGAGCCTGAGTTCCACATTGATGTGGTTGAAGTCCTTCTACAGGGTTCCTCTGGGGCCCTTCATGATAACTGCATTCTTTTAGGGTGAGGACGTTTTCTGGAATGTCAACAGTCTGACTGCTAAGAATGGAGAGATGCGGCAAAGAGAGAATGCTTTTTGTCATCACATTCCTGTAGCCTGTGAAGATCTTGCGTATTATGAGTAAGATCATGAGTTGATTGTGAATTTCTTTTTTCTTTTTTTTGCAGAACCAGGGATTGAACTCAAGCCCTTGCGCTTGCCAGGGAAGCGCTTATTCCACTGAGCCAGCTCCCTAGCCACGATTGTAAATTTCTTGAAAGGCAGCTTTGTGCCTTTGTTTCTGAATCTTCAATGTCAAGCATAGGACTTGGTACATAATAGATGCTGGCCACTGAATTTTCTATGTCTTTCTTTTTTTTTTTTTTTTTTTTTTTTTTGTCTTTTTGAGACAGGGTCTCACTATGCAGTTCAGGCTGGCCTCGAGCTCACTTTGTAGCTCAGGCTGGTCTCGAACTCACAACAATCCTCCTGCCTCAGCCTCCCGAGTGCGGGGATTACAGGCATGCGCCACCACGCCCGGCTTGTCTTTCTTTTTTTAAAATCAATTTTATTTTTATTTTATTTTATTTATTTATTTATTTATTTTTTGTGGCACCTAGGGATTGAGCTCATGACCTTGTGCTTGCCAGTCAAGAACTTTTTTCCACTGAGCTATCTCCCCAGCCCTGTCTTTCTTTTTTTTTTTTTTTTTTTGTCTTTTTGAGACAGGGTCTCACTATGCAGTTCAGGCTGGCCTTAAGCTCACTTTGTAGCTCAGGCTGGTCTCGAACTCACAACAATCCTCCTGCCTCAGCCTCCTGAGTGCTGGGATTACAGGCATGCGCCACCACGCCCGGCTAGCCCTGTCTTTCTAATCTGTTTTCTTGATATATTTTTCAGGTTAAAAGCTAGTTCATACTTGTGAAAAAAATTAAATATTCATGAATCCTGGAGATATCAGCTGAGTTTCAGCCTAAAGAATTACAAGAATTAGGGCCAGCTGGGCCTGGTGGCGCATGCCTGTAATCCCAGCACTTGGGAAGCTGAGGCAGGAGGATTGTTGTGAGTTCGAGACCAGCCTGAGCTACAAAATGAGCTTAAGGCCAGCCTGAACTGCATAGTGAGACCCTGTCTCAAAAAGAGAAAAAAAAAAAAAAAAAAAAAAAAAAAAAAAAAAAAAAAAAAAAAAAAAGAGGGCCAGCCAAATAGCTCAGTAGATTAAAATGCCTGCAAGCAGGTGCAGAATCTGGGTCTGCCACGCTAGCCCTGCCCCCAGGTCATGCTGAGACAGCAATCGAGACTGGGTGTGGTGGCATACTCCTGTAATCCCAGCTCTTGGGAGACTGTAAACAGGGGTATCACTATGAGTCTGATCTAGTAGTGAGACCCTGGACACCCCGTAGACTCTTCCCTAAAATACAAAGAAAAAAAGAATTATCCAATCAGGAATAGTAATAATGCCTGCAATCCCTGAACTCTCTGAGGCTGAGGCAGGAGGATTGAAAATCTGAGCCTAGCCTGGGACATTTTTAGCAATTTAGCAAGATCCTGTCTCAGAAAAAGCAGGGAGGAAACTGGGGGTGCAGCCTAGTGTAAAGGCCCTGGTTCATCCCCAGCATCTCAAGGACAAGCGCACTCCTTGGCCTGGGTTATTGCTCCACAGAAGAGCTGGACAAGGCCCTGGGTCCACCCCAGCCCTGCAGAGCAATGCAACCATGGGGCTGGCAGTGTAGCTCAGTGGTGAGTGCAAAGGCAGAGACACCTTCCAGATAGCTGCTGCCTCCCCAGATGCGTTCATGAGCTTTTTGTTTTATTTTTTTGGCAGAACCAGGGATTGAACTCAGTCATGTGCTTTTTAATAAACTTCTGGTTGAAGCAGTGCCATGCCACATGCTTATAATCCCAGCACTGAGGAGGCTGAGGCATGAAGATTGCTGCAAGTTCAAGACCAGCCTGGGCTATGTAGTGAAACCCTGTCTCAAGACGAAAAAACCTCAAAACTTCCAGTTGATTCTACTACACTCCACCCTCATTAAAGGTCACAGCTTATATAATATAAGCTTGTTTTCTCTCTCTCTCTCTCTCTCTCTCTCTCTCTCTCTCTCTCTCTCTCTCTCAGACTCCACTTGACTCTGTATCCCAAACTCATAACCCTCCTGCCTCAGCCTCCCCAGTGCTGGGATTACAGGTACACCACCACACCTGGCTCATACCCACATACACGCCCAGTTTCACATCTTGGCTTTGGGTTCTACGCATCACCTTAGGATCCATCCCTAGAAGTGAAATCCCTGAGGCAAAGGGCAGGAGAGCTCTGAGAGGCTTCAGGGACAGATGTCGGCTGTTCAGAGTTTCCCACTTTGGCTCCTATGGCGCTTCTGGGGGTGCTTGTCTCATCAGCTCCCCCGAAATTATGGCCACTTTGGGCAGAAAGGAACACAAGAACAGCTGCAATTAAAACATGAGAGAAAAATTGCCTGGCTGGATGGTTTGTAAAGCGGGGCATTTAGCAAGCTTTTGAAGCCTAATTACTGTTTAATCAATCTGAGGCACACAGCCTCATTATTTTCTTTTTAGAGAGACAGAAAGGCAGCGCAGGGCTGGTAATTTTGCCAGCGCTGTGCATGCTGTCACCTCGTTCACTCACCCAGCCTGAGCTGTGGGTATTTTACTCTCTCCTACTCAGCCAAGGCTCTTCCTGCCCAGAGGCTGAGAGGAGGCTGGCCCTTGGCGGCAGTGTCCCTCCCTGGGGACACTTACCCCTGCAGGATGGACCGCGCTGCCCAAGGCTGCTGCTCCAAGATCCTCATGTTTCCTCCCTGTCCCTCTCCACCCAACTCCAGCAAGCAAACGTGCCCTGGCATAGTTTCTTGAAGTCTAGGCTCCACCATGGGGCTGGCAGTGTGGCTCAGTGGTGAGTGCTTGCCTAGCCTTTTCGAGGCTCTGTGCCCCCTCTCTAGCAGCACTATGGAGCCATTTGACCTAGAAGGAGAAGCCTACTCCTGCTCCGAATGGAAAGGGCATAGCAGGCATGGAAGGTATCTCCAGTATAGCAGAGAAAAAGAAGTTTGTTTATCTTTTAATCTTTTATGTATTTATGTATCTGGTACAGGGTCTCGATGCTCAGCTCAGATTCATAATGATCCTCTTGTCTCAGCCTCCCCAGCACTGGGATTACAGGCCTGCACTACCATGTCTAGTGTTGGTGGCTGGGCTCAGTGCAGGACCACACAGCATACAGTACCAGGAAACCAACCCAGGTCCTTGCACTTGCCAGACAGGCATTTAGACTGCTGAGCTATCTCCCCAGCCTGAGAAGTTTCTAGAAAGAGGGAACAGTGCCGTGACCAAGGCCAGAAAGGATTGTATCTGCTCTAGGAACAGGTCTGCTGGAGTCGTCACACGTGGGCATAATGTTGTGTATGAGTGTTTTCCCTGCTTGCAGTTTTTTTCAAAAGTCCACTAACAAGCTGGGCATGGTGGCACAGGCCTGTAATCCTAGCACTCGGGAGGCTGAGGCAGGAGGATTGTTGTGAGTTCGAGACCAGCCTGAGCTACAAAGTGAGCCTAAGGCCAGCCTGAACTGCATAGTGGGACCCTGTCTCAAAAAGACCAAAAAAAAAAAAAAAAAAAAAAAAAAAAAAAAAAAAAAAAAAAAAAAAAAAAAAAAAAAAAAAAAAGTCCACTAACAGGAAACTGGTTAAATAAATATAGTTCTTCCATTCTCCAGGATACCAGGCAGTCAAAAGCGTTGACGGTAATCCCCAAACTTTGAGAGGCTGATGCAGGGAGGTGGAAAGTCTGGGTTCTGCTAGACTTGGTGTAATTTAGCAATTTATCAAGACCCTGTCTCTAAGACAAGGAGTTGGGGTGCGGTTAGTGGTATGCTGTTAAGTGAAACAGAAGAAAAACATGTAAAAATGGCCCTATAGGGTACAGCCACATAGACGCAGTAACTTCTAAAGTATGGGCATGTAGGTACCAGGGGTTACAATAACTGAATGTTTCAGAATTGGTAATGAGAGGATTTTAGTGATGGCAACAGAAGGACAGAAGGCAACATACGTGTCTGAGGTGGTAGACCAGTTATCTGACCTGAACCTTAGCTGTTGTATTCATGTGAAATGCCACATTCTACCCTGTACATAGGCAGTTACTATATGTCAATGGAAAGGTTGGTGATGAAGAAAGACTATTTAGGTAACAGGAAACAGTTCATTCACTCAGATTTAATGAGGGCCTCCTACATGGGAGAGGCCCGGAGTAAGCAAGTAGACAAACCACACAAAGCTCCAGGCCTCGTGGGACAGGGGTGCATGCACATTGCTGGGCTTTATGACGACAGAGAACAAACGCTGGAGAGAACTGTTTGCACTGGCTCTCCCTAGGCAGGGCATAGAGGTGAGGGAAAGGGCTTTAGTGAAGGTTTCTGCATTTTACTCTTTACGCTGTTATACTGCTTGAACTGTTCATAATAAACATGCGTCATGTCAATGTAAAATAAACTGAGATGAGGAAATAAAGTCACTGGAAAATGCAGAAATGGAGTGTGTGACACAGCTGGGCTGAGAAAGCCAGAGACCACGGGGACACAGTATTCCACGAAAATCCACTGGAGACCAGTGTCTCTCTCAGCCCCCAAACCCCACGGAGCAGGCAGACTGGTCCTTGCTCTCCCAGTGTTGCAGAAAAACCATATCAGTCCAAACGGAAGACTCTTTGCACCAAAGAATTAGAAGCCACTTCTAGTATGCTAGTGGGCTGGGGAGCCCAGAAGCTCCAGTTACCAGCCCAGTGTTGATTTGGAGTTCAGCTAGAACAGGGTTTGCAAGTGGGAAGTACCAAGTGGCTAGCAGGTTATTATTACACTTGATTATGTGGAATGCAAGAGTCATGCCATCTGTTGTCAGGAAGGTTTGTGCCAGGACATTCTGGGAGGGAGGGGAACTGAGAAGAGCAGGTAGGGCTGCAAGTGTCCTCGACTGGGCCAGGTTTTCCCAGATGTGATGGCCTTGAAGCCCTCAAGTAACTTATAATGTCTTCTGAGACAGGGTCTTGCTGTGCGGTTCAAGCTGGCCTTGAGCTCACTTTGCAACCCAGGCTGGTCTTGAACTCACAATGATCCTCCTACCTCAGACTCCTGAGTGCTGGGATAACAGATGTTTGCCATCACACTTGGCCCACTGCATATATATATATATACATATATATATATATATATAGCTACACTATATATATATATATAGTATTTTAAGGGAAGGGTCTACAGGGTGTTCAGGGTCTCACTACTAGATCAGTCTCATAGTGATCCACATATTTATGGCCTCCCAAGAGCTGGGACTACAGGCGCTGTCTTAGTGAGCACTGGTCCCTGTGCCTGCCTAAGCATAGCCTGCTGAGCTATGTGGCCGGCACTTGTCCCCTGTTTTTATTACAGAGGAGAAGTTGGTAGTGCATAGCTTTAAAGTGTTCTGTAAGAAACTGTAAAAGAATACAGATGGCGTAAGGAAAAAGAAGTCGTTTCCAGGTCCCCAGACAGGTTCTGTCCAAGAAAGGAGAAAATCTAAGAAGCATAGCAACAAGATCCCTCCCCCAGGAGACGGCAGGTACCCTGTGGTGGTCACCCAGGAGCCCCGAGGCTCTGGGATTCTGGAAGCTAGCTGCACCAAATGCATTTGGTCTTGCAGCATGTTGGCCATGTCTGTATGTTAGCGAAGTCGCCAGCCCTCTGAGTACAGAGAACACTGCTGCCGACTCACGCCCATGCCACAGCACCAAGCGCTACCCTCCCTGCTGTTGCCACTCAGGCTAACAGGGCAGTATCACAGTGAAACAGGGAGAAAAACTGATCTCGGGTGGGTGACCTCCAAATGATATAGGGAACCTCCAAATGATGTAGGGAAAAATGATCTCTTGACCTGACCTGGACGAGTTTGTGTTCTCTAAAACTGAAGAATGAATTTTAGGAATAAATGGAGGTTATGAGCAGAATAAGGGCCGGCAGTATAGCTCAGTGGACTAAGCACTTGCTTACGTAGGCGCAGGGGCCAAGGTTCGATCTCTGGTTTCGCATGCTGCACTGGCCCCACCTTGGTATACACTGAGCCATTGATGGAGTCCAGATGTGATGGCGCACACCTGTAATCCCAGAACTAGGGAGGCAGAAATCAGAATCACTACGAGTCTGGGCTGCATAGTGAGACCCTGCACAAAAACAAAAACGAAAACAAAAAAACTAATCAGGACTTTGTTTGATTTTGGGGCCGGGAGATGGTTCATTGGAATAAGCGCTTTCCTGGCAAGCACAAGGACATGAATTCAATCCCTGGTTCTGAAAAAAAAAAAAAAGAGCAGAATGTATTTATTGAGGGAAAGAAAAGCTCCTGTTTGAGAGAGGGACAGAAGGGGGCCCTGAGCGGGTAGTCCCCGGGAAGCTATCTCTTCCAGGGACTTTTATAGTGTAAAACCATGTGAGGCTAAGGTGGAGAGAATGGGAATTCGCTTAGGTGGATGTGGGTGGGACACAACTATGGTCAACCAACGGGATTACAAGCACCATTGCTCGGGTAAAGTTGATTAAGTCCAGGACCAAATGGGGTAGCCAGTCACGTAGCAAGCGGGCATGAATGTAAAACAGGACCTTATCTGGTGGCCTTCAGACAGTAATTTTTCCTGAGTAATGCTCAATCCTGGATGCCAGTCTTTAGGGAGGTTGGCATTTGTTTGGTCTTTAGGTCTGGCTCACAGCAGGAGCAGCCATCCCTCCCACAGTTCTAAGGCTTCTGGCTGTTGTTATTTCCTTCAAGGGCCTGACCCTGTCTGCCTGCCTATAATATTTCTATGTAACTTGCTGCCTGCAACAACAGGGCCACGTTTCTGACGTGACCAATGGTCATGTGCAGGTCCCTGATGTCCCGGATAAACAGAGAAGTCAGGTACCAGAAAAGCAAGTCCAGAAAGACTCATTTTTGTGTCATCAAACACCTGGTGTATCCCAGCATTACAAACAAAGACAGTCCCAAAGGGAGCTGGCTGCTTGGGAGCCAGAAGTGGTGTGCACTTGGCCCTTTCTGGAACCTAGAAAACAGGAGCTGTTTTCCCCCGTACCGTCACAGGATGGGGCCAAAGCAGGCCTCCAGGAGCATCGGTTGAATTAGGCCTACTATTGATATCTTTTAAAATTATTTTTTATTTCTTTATTTGCTACAGGGTCTCACTATACACCTCAGACTCAGTGATCCTCCTGTCTCTGCTTCCCCAGTGCTGGGATTACAGGCATGCACCATCACGCCCAGGTTCGGCCCAACCACTGCGCACCCAGGGTTCCAGGGTCAGCACAGCATGTGGTACTAGGGATTGAACCCAGGTCCTTGTGCTTGCCAGGCAGGCTCTTAGACTGCTGAGCTGTCTCCCCAGCCCAAGCCTAATATTGCTTTGACTGTGACCCAAAGCTCCATAGGAGCTACCCTATGGAGTAGAACTGGAAGGGAGACCCAGAGGCAGCAGTCCTTGCCTATGCCTGCGTTTACAGCTTGAAGGGGCGGGTGGGCACTATGAATCAGGCGTGGGCGGTTGGCAGCCTGGGGTCCTTCAGTCTGATTACAGATTATGACAGGGCTCATGGCACCACTGTAACCCTGAAATTCCCTGTAGCCTGAATATCCATGTACCCCCAAAATGTTAATGCATATTTTTTACAGAAAGGTCATTGCAATTTTTGGTTGAGGCAACTGAGAATGAGGCATCCATAAATTATAGATATGTATCTGAGAAGAAAAGCAGCTCTCCAGCGGGGTTCCCATTCTGCTGAACTCCACAGCAGAGATAGATGGCAAGCGGGTGACTCACGGAAGACGCCCACCTCCTTACCAGGTGAGGTAACAGTACCGTGAGACTAGTGCTAATAAACATGTAGTTAACTAAAAGCTAATGGTCAAATGAATAAATCAGTAGTATGATTCTACAATTATTTTACTTTCTAGATATAGCTTATTGTTTCAAATTTATATTTTACCTTATAATGACAAATTCTCAAAAAATAATATATAAACTACTTCAGTTCTAGTACTTCTCTCTCACCCACCAGAACATAACAGAACATTGTGGTCTCATGCCAACCTTCTGTGTAAATTTTGCCTTATTAAACATTGTACCTTATTTTTATAAATCATTTGTGGAACCCAAAAAGTAATAGTGTTTTCTTCTTAACTAACAAGAATTGAGTTGGGAGGCTGAGGCAAGAGGATTGTTGTGAGTTCGAGACCAGCCTGAGCTACAAAGTGAGCTTAAGGCCAGCCTGAACTGCATAGTGAGACCCTGTCTCAAAAGAAAAAAAAAAAAAAGAATTGAGGATTAAAAAAAAAAATTAAAATCCTCATTTTGTATTTGCCTGTTACTTGCTATATCATTGTTTGTCTGTTTATTGAATTTATTCAGTACATGAATCTATAAATTAAATGCATGTTTCAGCATTTGTTCTCTGTGCTAGATGCAAGACATAGGGGCTGGGGAGATGGCTCAGTGGAATAAACATTTCCTGACAAGAGCAAGGGCCTGAGTTCAATCCCCAGTTCCACAAAAAAAAAAAGATGGAAGACATAAAATGTAAATAAAATCAGCTTCTTAAAAAAAAAAAAAGGGCAGCCACACACGTCTGCCCAGGAAGTATCAATTAACCTAAAATCTAGGAAAGCAGTCAACATGCTCAGTACAAGGCTTACAGTAACAGAAAAGGAAATAAAGGCAACTTTAAGAGAAATTCTCCTACCCTCTGGGGATATAGTGCAGAGTCCTGAAATCAGGGAGAGAAAGAAAATCAAAACTAATATGGAGGTGGTGTGTGTGTGTGTGTGTGTGTGTGTGTGTGTGTTAGCACATGCATGTAGTCCAGGCACTCGGAAGGCTGAGGGAGGAGGATCGTTGTGAGTTCAAGACTAGCCTGGGCTACGAAGTGAGCTCAAGGCCAGCCTGAACTACACAGTGAGACCCAGTCTCCAAAAGACAAAAACAGGGCTGGTGAGATAGCTCAATGGAGTAAGTGCCTGTTTTGGCAAGCACTGGGACCAGGTTTCAATCCCTGGTCCTGCATGCTGCACCAGCCCTGCTCCTGGGGTGCACTGAGCACTGAGCAGGTGAACTAGTCCAGGCGTGGTGATGCACACCTCCATGCCCTCATGCACACCTATAATCCAGGCAATGGGGAGGCTGAAAACAGGAGGGTTATTATGAGTCTGAGCTGCGCAGTGAGACCCTGTGCCAAATACATAAATGAAAAAGACAAAGCCAAGCAAGCAAATAACCAAACAAAAAGCTGGAGAAGAGGCAGCTCTGGCAGGCTCTGCAGTACACGGTGTTCATCCAATCTTCAGTTTCCAGAGGGGCAAGAGCAAGGCTGGAGTGTGTGTTCTCTTTAAGGCATTCTTCCGGGGATCTGGCACCCCCAGCAGATCTCCAGCAGCCTTCCAGATGTGCTCGCCTGATCCTCCAGGCCACCAAAGTGGCCTGCTTCAGACTGCGCACTGGCTTTCTGATCTGCAAGATGATCCAGCTAATGTAATACCATGGATGCAAAACAGTGGCACAGACAGTGGCTTGCCCCAGGTGGCCAGGTCCTTAGCCACCAGGCTGTGACACAAAGTTGGACCATGTAAGTAGTCTTGTGAGCACATCTGGAGGGTCCACTGTCTGTCCTCCCAGGGGAAGGTGAATTGGTCCTGACTGAAGCTTTACAGTCATGTACTGTGACCCAGCCTTTGCATGGGCCACGCCGAAGTGCTCCGTGCAGCAAGTATCACTCTTGCTTTTCAACTTCAAGCCAGTCTGTTCCACTTCCTCCTGGTCCCCAGGCAGCTGGTGCTGTTTCATGCACATGACCCACATGGCTTGTAGGAGAGTCAGAGGTGTGTGGGGAGGATATCCCTGCCCGCTGGTTCTCACCACGCAAATTCATCCCTGGAATTCTCCATGTGGTGCCGAGCCGACGCTGGTCAGTATGTTCACCCCTGGTCTGTATTCAGTGACTGGGGAAAGATAAACACCATACAAGTGAGGGGACAAGCACCCGTTACCCATAGTCCCCTGGGCCTTCTGGACCATGACATGGTGGCCTCTTTATGTGCAGCATGCCCTGTAAAGCCATCTGGTTGGCATACGTTTGTGCTGACTCAGCTCTGCTCTCTGTCAACATTAGTATACATTGCACAGCAAATGGTCCAGCAAAGTGTGGGGGACCAATAAATGGGTAATTTTTAGGTCAATTTTATTTTTTTATTATTTATTTATTTATTTATTTATTTATTTATTTATTGGTGGAATCAGGGATTGAACTCAGGCCCTTGTGCTTGCTAGGGAAGCACTTATTCTACTGAGCCATCTCCCCAGCCCCTTTAGGTCAATTTTATAGGTGGCCTCTGATCTTCTGGATCCCAAGACCTAGGCAACATAGCCTGCCTCCTAATCAGGGTAAAAGGAAGCCACTTTTCCTGCTTCACCGGGGCTGCTTCCACCTTCTGGCCCTGGTCAGTCGGGCCTAACTGGCTCTAAGAATCAGCAACGCACACAAAACCCTGGCTATCTGTAGCACGGCCAGCAGCCAGCAGGTGCATCCCCAGCTGGTGTGACCGACCCCACAGTTTATCTGGGGGAGTGACCCTGCTCACCTGGAGACCCCCCCTTGTTTTCTCTTGCTAGTAGAGGTTTTATAGATCTCTTGCTACCGTGATTCTTTGTTTCTGCATCTACCTGCCTGGCCGAGACACCTGAAGCACTATGGATCAGGAATCTCTAAAAGGGGCTGGCAGGGCTGCCAGGCGCCGCTCGCCATGCCCTTTGTGAGCGCCAGCAGCAGCTCCTCACCCCTGCTGTGAGGCCGCACTGTGAACATCACTGCTGCATGACCAGTGGCCAAGTCCAGATGGAGACTGCTCTTCAGGCTGCCTGGTTCTCCCCAAGCAGGGCAGCCAAGGCCATCAACCAAGGTGTCACAGTCTGATGATCTCACACTGTCTCTGTCTCTGTCTCTCTCTGTATTTTAGGGAAGGGTCTACAGGGTGCTCAGGATCTCATTACTAGATTGGACTCATAGTGATCCACCTCTCAAGAGCTGGGATTACTCAGCCCACCTTGGGGGTGAGGCCAGCAGAGGCCGCCCGGGGATCTAACCCCCAGCACTGTGCCCGCTTGCAGATGCTTTAATCTGCTGAGCTATTTGGCCAGCCCAGTCTGATGGTCTCTGCTGGGCCGTCCTCTGCCCACCCCGCGGAGCCTGACTCACGGCATGGGAGCTGGCGGCGCTGGTCCTTTGGGGTATCTCCTGGGGCCTTCACTGTGCATTATCAGCGCCTGGTCCCTTAGGCGAGGCAGCCACACAAGCGCTGTTTCATCTACCTCTGCCTCCACTATTTTCAAAGCTTGCAAGACATCCTTAGGCCCCAAGCAGGCTGGTTCTCTGTCCTTTAAGGTCTTCCAGGCTATCAAGAAGGTAGCTCCCGGGAGCCCATGAGGATGGACATTTATCAGTAACTCCCTGGGATTCCCCTTGCCTCTGGGCGCTGATTTCATAGTCCCCACAGAACCATCCAACTTTTTTTTGTTTTGTCTTTTTTTTTTTTTTTTTTTTTTCGTCTTTTTGAGACAGGGTCTCACTATGCAGTTCAGGCTGGCCTTAAGCTCACTTTGTAGCTCAGGCTGGTCTCGAACTCACAACAATCCTCCTGCCTCAGCCTCCCGAGTGCTGGGATTATAGGCATGCGCCACCATGCCCGGCCATGTTTTGTCTTTTTTTGAGAAAGGGTCTTGCTATGCAGCTCAGGCTGGCCTTGCGCTCACTTTGAAGGTCTGGAACTCACAGCAATAGTCCTACCTCAGCCTCCCGAGTGCTGGAATTACATGCCTGTGCGGCCATGCCCAGCTCATCACAAAGCTTTATTCCGAACTTGTCAACAGTTATCCCTTGAGAGTGTCCTCTCATAGCTGTTTTTAAGTCTGCATCCAGCCCAGGAATCTGTGTTGCTTTCAAGTGTCCAGCTTCCTGGGTCTCCCCGAAGAGAGAGCTCTTCCCCTAAACAGGCCTGGTCTCTGACAGGGCCGCCTTTGACAAGTCCCAGCTACTCGTGTTAAAGCCTGAATCGCTTTTACAACAAAATGGTAATTCTACCTGAGATCCTCATCCTAGAAGTGCAATTTATTTTTGCCGCCACCAGGTGGCACTCTCAGCAGCCCGTGGTCCTCAAATCGCTTGTAAAAAAGCGTTGTAAGGCAAACACTAGGGTTAGACAAAGCTTTCAGGGTAGGGCACTGGAGCCCTGCTAAGGGCAGGAGGTGTCTTTTCTTTTTCTTTGTGTTTCTGAACTCAGAACCCTGCCCTTGCCAGGCAAGCTCTTATTCTATTAAGCTATCTCCCCAGCCCAGGAGGTGTCTTTTTGAGCAGGGCTTCTCATAGGAGTCACCTGTGGATCTTGTTCATCAAGATTCTCTTTTGGTAGATGTGGCATGAGGCCTAAGATTCTGCCCTTTTTTTTTTTTTCTTGAGCCAGGATCTCACTTTGTAGTTCATTTCTTTTCTTTTGTTTTTGGCAGGACTAGGGATTAGACTTGGGATTTTGTACTTGCCTGGCAGACGCTTGTGCCACTGAGCTATATCCCTGGCCCTGTCACTTTATAGTTCAAACCAGCCTTGAGCTCACCTTGTAGCCCAGGCTGGTCTTGAACTCACAGAGATCCTCCTACCTCAGCCTCCCAAGTGCTGGGATGACAGGTGTCTGCACCACCACCACGCCCCACTCTAAATTTTGTATTTCTTGCCTTTTTCTTTCTTCTTCTTCTTCTTCTTCTTTTTTTTTTTTTGGTGACGCTGGGAGTTGAACTGATGACCTTGCATTTGCAAGCAGGTGCTGAGCCTCTGTGCTACATTCCCCGATAAATCTGCATTTCTAATGCACTGCAGGGGACTGTGGTGTGGCTTCTCCACAGACCACACTTTGGCAGGGGTTTGGAACAAGCATTTCAAGAAATGTATCTATTTACAGTGAGGAGGTGGTGCATACCTGTAATCCCAGCAGTTGGGAAGCTGAGGCAGGAGGAATGCTGAGACTTCCAAGGCCAGCCTACACTGCATAGCAAAGCCCTGTCTCAAAAACTAAAAAATATGCATGCCTGTAATCCCAGCACTCAGGAGGCTGAGGCAGGAGGATTGTTGTGAGTTCGAGCCCAGCCTGAGCTACAAAGTGAGCTTAAGGCCAGCATGAACTGCATAGTGAGACCCTGTCTCAAAAAGGCAAAAAAACAAAACAAAACAAAACAAAAAAAAACTAAAAAATAAATACAGCTGATAACTATATTTGTTTGCTGTGGTACTGGCTGGACATTGAACCAGTGTGCTCTACTACTAAACTATTGCTTTCCCTTTTTATTTTTTTTATTTTGAGATAGGATCTGGCCTCTGTACCCAGCTTCTACTTTAAACTTTTGTTTATTTATTTTTGGGGAGCACTGGGGATGAACACAGGGCCTTTGCACTGTGCTACTTCCCTGTTTTTTTTTTTTAATTTTTGAAGTTGGTCGCTAAATTCCGTAGGCCGGCCTTGAACTTGTGGCCCTCGTGCCTCAGTCTCCAACATCTAGTTTTCTATTAGTTAATTTTAAAACAATAATTATAATTTTCATGATGCATCTTACACCTTTTTCTCAAAGGACCTGAAGCAGCTGACGAGACAAAAGCTCCTACAGGGGCAGCTGGGAATCATAGTGGAAGAGATAGCATCAAAAGGAAGAGGGAGTCAGGGTAGCCGGCACTTCACTGTTGTTAATTATACTAGCGGGGGCTGTAGAGTTTGGCTGTAACTTCTTTGGCAGCCGGTGTTAAACAGGAAGCTCATGGAACCATGCAGTGTTTATTGTCTGACCTAAGAAAACCCACAGACTCACCAGAGACTCAGGCCTGGTAGCAGCAGAAACCTGGTAGCAGAAAACCCTGTGTCATCAAGCATGCTCCGAGGTTCACCCAAAAGCCCAAAGTCCTAGTTGAACAATCTCATCCCTACTCCTGAGAGTAAGTGTGAATCCATGCGAGCCCTGCTGATTCAGGTAAATCAGATTGAGCTGATCAACATGCAAATGAAAACTTCAGGCTGAGCTAGGTGGTCCCAGCACCCAGGAGGTTGAGGCAAGAGGATCCTTGGGAGTTCCAGACCAGCTTGGGCTGCACAGTGAGCTCAAGACTAGGCTGAGCTGCATAGTGAGACCCTGTCTCAAAGCAAATGAGCGAAACCTTCAAGAATAGTTTAAATGTGTGTGGAGTGTCTTTCACAGGTGTCTTGTGGTCTTGTTAATCTAGGATTAACACGGACCTATAGCAGTGTGTGGGCTGGGCGTTCTGAGACTGCACCCGTGTTTGAGCTTCTACTACGAATGCTCTTCACTTTTCTTTTCCTGCAGGGCACTGCCCAGGCCGGGCTCTCTCTAGGAAGTAAAGGAAGAGCACTAGGACCAGAAGGGAAGCCTGTTCTGCATCTCTACATTGTGTGTGCTAGGGTCCCTTCAGAGAAAGGCTGTACGCTGGGAGAGTCGGCTGACTGCTCGCCCGGAAGTCGCCTTCTATTCAGCAGCAGGGACAGTCCTTGTTGGCTGCTGCAGCTTTTTCTTTTTGTATTTTAGGGAAGGGTCTCAGGGTCTCACTACTAGATCGGACTCATAGTGATCTGCCTGTTTTTTTTTCGTTTTTTTTTTTTTTGTCTTTTTGAGACAAGGTCTCACTATGCAGTTCATGCTGGCCTTAAGCTCACTTTGTAGCTCAGGCTGGTCTCAAACTCACAACAATCCTCCTGCCTCAGCCTGCCGGGTGCTGGGATTACAGGCCTGCACCACCACACCTAGTCTCAATCCTCTCTCAGTGAGCCCCGGGGGGCGGGGCTGGCAAGGCAGGTCTGGGGGATGAAACCCCGACCCCTGCACCTGCTTGCAGGCGCTTTAATCTGCTGAGCTATTTGGCCAGCCCTGCTGAAGCTTTTTCAAAATCTAGTTCTTTTACAGTCTCTGAACTTTGAATATTAACAGATACATACATATTTTTGTCTTTCCTCCTGAATTCAGTCTCCAGTTCCAAGACCAACCCACCAGACCCCCAAGCAGAGAACAGTTGCAAAGTTGCAAAGACCCTCCGATGAGCTTGATGATAAGAACATTCTCCCAGCCTCTGGGGACCTTTCACAATAACTACAAAATCCCCTAGATCTTGAGAATCTACTTCCTGTTACAATGGCAAGGTGTGACCCTGTGACCATTTGATATTCTAGCAATTTCTGCCCTGAAAAAAATGACACCTTTTGCTCTGGGAGCACATCTGCCTGGTGCCTGAACTTCACTGGAGACTGGAGATTGGTTTTTAGGTTCTAAGGTTTGAATCCAGGCCCCTTTCCACTGAGTGACATCCCCAGCCTATTTATTTTTTATTTTGAGACAGGCTTTTACATAGGTAGTTTTTTGTTGTTGTTGTTGTTGTTTGTCTTTTTTTTGAGACAGGGTCTCACTATGCAGTTCAGGCTGGCCTTAAGCTCACTTTGTAGCTCAGGATGGTCTTGAACTCACAATAATCCTCCTGTCTCAGCCTCCCGAGTGCTGGGATTATAGACATGCGCCACCATGCCCGGCTTTTTACGTAGGTAGTGAAGCTGCCTGGGCTGTGTTTAAACTTACGATCCTCCTGCTTCAGTCTTCCTTAGCACTGGGATTACAGGTGTGTGCCACCAGATGCAGCTGAGACTGTAAATTCTTTAAGAGTGTCTTGTGAAAATACTGAAAAAATGAGGCCTCTGAGTGGCTGGTTGGGCTCTCAGAATCTCAGTTTTCCATAGAAAAGCTGACCTAAGAACTGCAAACTTGGTGGTGTAATAAATGTCACTTGGACTTCGTCACAATAAATGAAATATCGCCCTTCTCCACACCCCTATTCTTCGAGGGTGTTGAAAATAACTGTTGGCTTCAGATAGAAAATACCTTTCTCCCTAGTGCACAAGAATTTGGAAGGCTCGTGGGGTACTTCAGGGAAAGGAGTGATTCTGCCTGCACTTGCTTGCTGTCCCCTCTCCCAAGGTCCCTCACAAGGCATGTGGCTCCACTGGACAAGGAGCTTCCTGTCACATGAGGTGCTTGGGGGCTCCTCAAGGCCACATGCCCCAGGCCCAGGGCCCAACCTCCTGGGTTGCTCCTGCCATTAGCCCTTCTGGAGGGGTCAGCCTCCTTCGGGGACAGGCATGGGCTCTCTGCTGTGGGTGAGGAGAACATCAGCTGGGTTTCCTGTGAGCACAGGGGTGATGGGCAGGGAAGGACCTGGGAGAAGGATCCTCAGCTAAGGTGCTGCCACAAGCCCCAGTGAAGGACAGCCTCCCTCGGGTCTAGGGGTTCAGGAAGTCTCCCTCAGGTCTAGGGGTTCAGGAAACCTCCCTCAGGTCTAGGGATTCGGGACAGCCTCCATCGGGTCTAAGGGTTCAGGAAGCCTCCCTTGGGTCTAGGGGTTTGGGAAGTCTCCCTCAGGTCTAAGGGTTCAGGAAACCTCCCTTGGGTCTAGGGGTTCAGGACAGCCTCCTTTGGGTCTAGGGGTTTGGGATAGCCTCCCTCAGGTCTAGGGTTTCAGGAAGCCTCCCTTGGGTCTAGGGGTTTGGGGCCACTCCCAAAGTAGCACAGCTTCAAATACTGGGGGGTCAAATGCTCCTGATAAAAAAGAACTCCTTTTGCCAACTTCTTCAGCTAATCTTGCTGAAAAGCCACATGCAAAAGGAGCCTGACTCAGAGCAGGAACACTCATGTTTCACCAGAGGCAGGTGGCCTGACAGCTTCTAGAGACAGTGCTCTCTTTGAGGCCCAGTGCCTGTCCCCGCTTTGGAAGAAGCTGAAATCTCTTGTCTTCCTTTTCCCAGGATCGGGCTTCCGGCTCTGCAGAAGTCCTGACAGTGGGAGATTTCCTTGTGTCACAAATTCTGAACCCAATAACTCAAGTCCAGGGGAGGGGAAGGGAGTTCTAGCGTACAAGGAACTAATGGAATCATTTCTGGCACGAAACCAGGCCCTCCCATGCCAAGCAGTTCCAGGAAAACTTGCTGGTCCAAGTCAGGGAAGTAAGGCAGTGACTGGGACTTTTCCTAATGAATCCAATAAATCCTAGGGAAAACAATCCACTCAGGGGCAAACCCATGTAAACAACTTGATGTGCTTTCAGTGGCCTTTTATTTTTCTTTCCTAAAGAGAGAAAAATAAATAGCCCATGTGTCATATTTCAAAGTAAATAACTAGGAATTCAAAGCACATCAATATAAGCATACGAACTTGAGTTTTGGCTGGGCATGGTGGTGTGTGCCTATAATGCCAGCACTTAGGAGGTTGAGTCAGGAGGATCACTGTGAGTTTGAGGCCAGCTTGGGCTACAAAGTAAATTCAAGGCCAGCCTGGACTACATAATCAGACTAGATCCTGTCTCAGAGAGAGAGAGAGAGAGAGAGAGAGAGAGAGAGAGAGAGAGGAAGAAGGAGGAGGAGGAGGAAGAGGAGGAAGGGAGAAGGGGAGGGAGAAGGGGAGGGAGGGAGGGAGAAGGGGAGGGAGGGAGGGAGGGAGGGGAGCAAGCATGCTGGAAAGTTAGCTGCAGAGATGTGAGCCTACTACTTGTCCAGCCCATTCTGCCCTGGGTCCCCTGGTCTAGGTGTAGGCTGGGGGAGAAGTGCTTTCGAACTTGGATCTTTGCAGCCATGCGGAGTTCTGGGTGAGGTCACAGGGTGGGCCCCGCATCCAGTACTGGAGTCGTTACAATAAGTCCGTGTGCAGACCGGCACACACTGGAGGCGTCGTTTGAGGCAGAGGCAGTGTGACACAGCAGCAAGCTTAGGGACTCCTTGGCCACCGGCAGCACCGGAAGCTAGAAAAGGCTGAGAGGGCGCATGCGCTTGCTGGCTGGCGCCTTCATCCCACATTTCCAGGGTCCAGAAGCGGGAAGGATGGACCTTGGCTGTTTCACACCACCCAGCTTGCGGCGACTGTGCCTGGCAGCAGCGGCTGGCATGACATTGCAAGATCGCACAGGCCGTTGGCTGCCAACTTCCAGCCCATTACTTTCCATTTTCCTTTAAGAATGTTAGTAGAAAAAAAATAATAATAATAATTGTACTTGTTTTCCAGCATTTTTTATCCTGCCTGGGCATGCAAATAATAATTCTCTTCCATTGTCAAAATTCATTCTGAGATAAAATTACATTTCCTGGCAACAAATGGGATCTATAAGAAGGGACAATTCAGGCTTTAGAAACACTTTTAGATTATTGTATTTTTCAGTAAACGCACAGCCTGTCCTTTTGGTATTCCAGAACCTAAGAGAATGTTACTTTTTTTTTGTGGTACCAGGGATTGATTTTTATTTTTTTGGTTGGGCCGGGGATTGAACACAGGACCCTGCACTTGCCAGACAAGTACTTATTTTACTGAGCTATCTCCCTGGTCCCCTAAAAGTTGAGGTTTTTTTTTTTTTTTTGGCTGTCTCAGGCTGCCTTAAGGGTGGGGTCTGGTAAGGCAGGTGGAGCTGGGGATCCAGCTACAGTATCCAGCAACTGACTGCATTTGCATAAGCAGGCACTTAAACAACTGAGCTAACTGGCAGGCCCCCATGGGCTTTTTTATTTTATTTTGTCTTTTTTGAGACAGGGTCTCACTATGCAGTTCAAGCTGGGCTTAAACTCACTTTGTAGCTCAGGCTGGTCTCAAACCCACAACAATCCTCCTGCCTCAGCCTGCCGGGTGCTGGGATTACAGGCCTGCGCCACCACGCCCGGCAGGCTGTCTTTTTTAAATGTTGAAATCATCAATTATTTTCAAGCAGTTTTCTAAAGATAAGCAAAGTCTTGCTGGGAATGTTGGATGTGACACTGTCTCATCCCCCCCTCCCTTCCTCCCTCCTTCCCCCCTCCCTCCATTGTGGTGGTGGGGGGGCTGGGGCACACAAGACAAAGACCAATCCCAGCCCCTGAAGTAGACCCCATGATGGGAAGCATAATAGCCACTGTTTGGTGTTCTGTTTTTTTTTTTTTTTTCTGGGGGGGTGCTCTGGTGATGGTCCTACCTGACACCCAGCATGGCGACAGCCACTTGGATCTGAGCTTGTTGAGCAGCTGAATGAATAATGGATATTTCTAAGTGGAGACCTTCACATCTTGCATTTCATACCTGATCTTTTGTCAAGGGAGGCTGGGGCGTGGAGGCAGACTACTGGCAGCATCTTCCCCTCCTCCCACCCTGTGCCAGGAGTACATTCACCCCTTGACTACCAAAAACGCCTCCACTGTCCAGTAACCAACAGGATGCAAAACGGCCCCAGTAAAGATGACTGCTTTGACATCAGAGTATTGATTAGGATGTCACGTTGCCCACTTGAATCTAGGTCAGGGAGTTCGGTTCGTCAGTCAGCAAATACTGATGGGAAATAATAGATCCTCATGTAATAGGTGGCTGCTTCCTGAGGCTCCCCAGAAGAGAACCAAAATCCCATGTTTGCCAAGGACCAGGTCTTTCCGTGACTAGTTACACCGGAAGAAATGAGAGGGAATTGTAACAAAGGATTTCTAATTCCTACTCTCACTCTGCCCATGGGGGGTCTCGGGAGGGAAGCAGCTTTATACACTTGGTTATGACAGCTGGTCAGGAAGGCTGAGGCCAGAAAACACTTTTAGCATTGCACTAACTAGGGAGGACCCCAGCATGTTGCATGGTTTCCTCTTGAGAAATACAAGCAGCAGGAAATAACATGAAACTCCAGTATCTCCGGCAGCAGGAACAGGGTCTCCACTGCTTCCCTGGCTGTGACCTGCCTCTGGTGGTGGTGGCACGGTCTGAGCTCACACAGGAACTTTGGTCTCTCCCCAGGTCATTGGTACTGGAGAAGATTGCGACAGGCCATCTTATCATCTTCTAATCCCTTGGCTTTGACCTGAGTCCATCCCTGCATTACAGTGCCATCCCATGCATGTGTGTGTGTGTGTGTGTGTGTGTGTGTGTGTGTGTGGTGGGATGGAGGAAACACTAGATTTCATATTTTCTGCACCTGCAGAAACCCTCCTGCCTCAGCCTCCCAAAGGCTAGAATTGTGTGGATCCTCAGCTTCTCAAATGTCAGTCACTTATCTAATCTCACTTGAGAGATGAGGAAACTGAAGCCCAGAGGTCAAAAGGCTGCTTCAACTTGTCACAGTTGGAATCTGGCAGACTTCCTGCCACCTTTCCACCCACCAGATCCCTGAAACAGTGAAATCTGAGATCAATGGACTCGTCCTGAGGACTGGTCAATTGGGGAGTACCCTGGTGTATTCAAACAGAATACAAGATGGTTTGTTACATTCCAAACTCATATAAATAAAGAGTATTTTAGTATAAGTATGTCCCAAATTACATATGGGACATACACTAAGGTTTATCTGAAATTCAAATTGAATTGGATAGCTTGACCCCCTTGCCATTTTTAGTGCTAAATCTGACAGCTCTGCATGTCAGGGATGCCTGGGGATCTTTGGCTGGGAAGTGGCTTTTACAACCGGTTTAGAGACCTAGCTGTGCCCGGCCCTAATAGAAGCTGCCTAGGCCCTTGGTCTGTGCTGCTCACATGGCCTGCTTGCCTCCACCTTTCAACCCTGCGGGCCTAAAGGCTCCTGGGATTCTACCTGCCCGTGGCTTCTCTGAAGACATCTCACAGAGCTAGGAAGAGTAAAGATCAATTTTATTTAATACAACAGCCCTCAGATTCCCCACCTGGTGGCACTGTGGCAGGCAGGGAAGGCCACCCCGATTCAGCACCAGCAGCCACCCTTTCTACCTCCCCCAAAGGCAGCCTCCAAAACCGCCTTGGATCTGGGGATCCCACCTCTGTAGCAGGGAATAAATAAAAAGAATTAGTAAGAAAAATACACACTTCATTTTTCTATTAAGAATAGTATTGGCTGTAGGCAATCACTTCTCTTTTCTGGCCTTCAGCTTGGTGGAGGGTGATGGGTCTGCCCTCCGGATACTGCCCTGGCCTCCTGTCCAGGTGGCCTCACAAAGGCACCCACCTGAGCTGCGTGGCTTCCCACCTGCCGTAGGTGAGGTCAGAGAGGACGAGAAGCTTTCTAGTTGTTTCTGAAGACCAAGCACTAGCCAGAGCTTCAGGCCATGGAAGGACCAAAGAAAAAGAAAACCAGAACAAAAACTGAGCCTCTGAGCAGGCCGTCTCCTAGAGGGAACTGGATTCAAGGCATAATGGGCAGCAGGGTACATGCAAATATTCTTCATCTCTGTACAAGACAAAATATTCAAGTTTCAAAATACCCAGTGGCCTGTTAACTCTCAACTTGGAAGGAGGGCTGCATGGGTGACAGGACAACCCCTCTTGTCTGTCTTTTAAAAAATTTTTTTTGGTACCAGGAATCGAATTCAGGACCTTGCACTTGCCGGACAGGCACTATGCACCCCTGGCTTCCTCTGTGTTCTTTATACCTAACATTAACACAGCAGGACAGATTTAAGAGCTGGTGCCTTGGACTGAGGAATTTCTAGGTTAGATGGGAGCAGAGCAGCTTCTTGAGTGCACAGAGGTCTTGGCATACAGGGATCATCTGCCCTCCTTGGGATGTGGACGTCCTGCTGGGTATGCACGCCTGCTTCTGCCGTCCTAAGATCCATCAAGGGAGCCTTCTGTTCTCTGCAAAGACAGAAGACAGAGGCAGCAGTGGTCACAGCCCCAGGACTGAAGATGCCCCAGGAGACATACGCAGAAGGGTGGTTGGCACTTTGCAGAGGAGTCCAAAAGCCTTGCAGGTACCACTGCCCCAGCACGGGCCCATTCCTGTCTCCCTCCTCTTTACTGTCTGCTGCCTGCACACATGTTGAACATCAATCTAGGAAATGCTGCATCAGAGTGCAAGCACACCAGCCTGCTGTCTTGTGGGTGCTCAGGTACTCATGCGAAGAGAATGGGCCTGTGAATTTTAAGAGACCTGGCTTTGAGCCCCAGCTCCATTCTAAGTATCATGAGTTGTGCTCTCTCTAAGTCTGCTTGTTTGTAGCTCAGGCTGGCCTTGAACTCATGGCGTTCCTCCTGCCTCAACCTCCTCAGTGTTGGGACTGCAGGTGATGCCACCATGCCCAGCAAGATCTGCTTTTTAGTTATATTTGCTTTTCAATAAAAAAAAGGGGGGGGCAGGGAGATGGCTCAGTAGAATAACTGCTTGCCAGGCAAGCGATCAATCCCCAGTTCCGCAAAAAAAAAAAAAAAAGAAAGAAAAAAGAAAATGAATGACCCCCCCACCAGGAACAGTTCTTTATTGTACACTGGAGAAATAGCCCTGTGTGCTGGTTCAAGGTGCAACATACAGAATATTGAAGAAAAGAAGAAACTGAGAAAGGAAGAGGTCCAAAGTTGCAAACAAACAAACAAAAAGAAAAATGGTAAAAGATTCCTCATGCAAGAGGCATTTTTGCAAATACCATGCAAACAGGCAGCTGGTATGCCTTAAGAGAATCCTTATAAATAACAGAAGAGACACTCTAAGCATTCCTTTACGTGGACTCAGGGCACAGGGAAAAAGTAAGAAAGCAAAATGCCTTTTGGCAGAATATGAATGAACTTAGATGATTGAATTTGAATATTTTAAAAATGATACAATGCAATCGTAAAAGGAATGAAATTCTAATATTTTAAAACAGATGAACCTGGGGAGAACTGTGATAAAAGAAATAAGCCAGACATTAAAGCACGCAGCATGACTCCACCAGCTTGATTGGCAAGCATGATCAGACTCTTGGAGATAGGAGAGAGGCTGTGGGTGGGGAGAGGGATGGGTACTGGTTCCTGTTAAATGCGTAGCATTTCAGGTGTAGGTCGTGAAAGTATGAGTGGGATAAAACAATTTAGGAAGTGGTTAGATGACAGTTGCATAGCACCTAATGTCCCTGCTTTTTTTGAGACAGGGTCTCTGCAGTTCAGGCTGGCTTTGAGCTCACTTTGTAGCTTAGGCTGGTTTCAACCTGGCAATGATCCTCCTGCCTTAGCCTCCAGAGTGTTGGGATTACAGGCACATGCCACTAGGCCTGGCCTCTTACACTATGTGTGGGACCACTTAACTGCCTCACATGATGCTCAGTCAGCTACCCCCTGCTAGAGCCTGGGTCCTCATCTGGCCTGCACTGTTCTCCATGCCAAGGATGTAAAAAAAAGCGCCTAAGAATTTTCCGCATGATCAGTTATCAATAGTACGGTTGTGAGAGAGCAGAGTGCAGAGCCCTTAGCAAAGTGCAGACGAGTTCAAAGCAAGGAGAGGAGTGAGGCTGGGCAGGGAGTGGGTCATAGGAGTCGAGCTGGAGAAAGTGCAAACAGCAGAGGGCCTGTGGGCACAAGACACTCAAGGGCAGCCCAGAGGCCGGGGAACCCCAGGGTTGGGCCAGCGGCTTCCTAAGGTGAACTGAGATTGGCTCTCCATTTTGTTCTGGCCATGCTGGGTCTGTTCTGGCCTTTTGAAACAGGATGTAGGGCTGAAGGCTCCAGCTAGAAGGTCAAGGCTCCGGCTCCTCCTCTGCCAGGAGAAACCTAGAGAACAGACCAAAAAAGCTGTGCTGGCCCAGAGGCCTGGAGGCCCGCCAGCGCTGACAGCTCCTGGGTACCGTTTCCTCCCCTTGGGCTCGAGGCCTGCAGTGTGCAATCTCTCTGCATGGCCCAGGCTGAGCCTTCCTCCAACACCTCTGCTCTGAGCACAACTAGTGCCACACACAGGAAGGGCTTGGCCCGGGGCTCTGAAGTAAAGGTTATCCCGTTCCCATCCGGCAATGGAGCTTGCTGTGCCTATTGGGCCACTGGTCAGCCATCCAAAAGCAGCCGTGGATTGCCCACCTCTGGTTAGAACAGGCTTCAGATCCCCTGAAAGTCACTGCTTCCTACAGCCTCTGGATCCCTAATTCTTCTGGAAAACACTGTATGTGGGTCCTTCTGACGTGTCAGGACTGCCAGGCACTCATGCTGGCACCCGCTCACAGGGGAGGGCACAGAGGTCTTGAGAGGTGAAGAAGCTTGCCCAGGGGACCTGGCTCGCATACAGCTCCTTCAGCACAAGTTCAGGCTTGAGGTGGGTCTCTGAGTCCTGGGTCAATGCATGGCTTCGGTGGAATCCCACTCCTGGGAGAAGCAATGGCTCTATTCCACGCACATGGCAGGGGCATTGGAGGGCCCAAAAAGTATCTTCACCAATCATGGCTACTTTTGCCAAAGTGTTTGATGAAAATAAACACAACAGATAACAGCTAGCTTTTCTGTGGTTTCTCATCTAACCCTTAACAAAGGCCTAGAAAGCAGCCACGGTCCTTCTCCTCTACACTTTGTAGATGCAGCTCAGGCCCAGGGAAGACAGGGTCACCTCCCAAAAGCCACAGCCACGACAGTGCCCTGGTGCCGGTTCCTGAGGCCCCAGGACAGAGGAGGCAGAGGGGTCGCAGCTGCTTTGCCATTAGAAAGCCAGGTTCTTGGCAAGACGAAGAGGCTTGTAGGTCTAGATTCCCCCTTCTGGTGTAAGTACAGGGTGTTCTCTCTCATGTTATCTGTCTGCTGGGGCTACAACTCCACGCATAAACAAGGCAAAATGGCAGGGGAAAAGTGAAGTCAGAATGCGCCATTGAAGCCAGTCAAACAATACCAAATTAGCAGTTGGCTAAGGGGCTGTCTCATTGTTCAGATATTTCCTCCAATGTGTTTTCAGAAGTAACGGCTATTAAACAAGAGGGAATGATTGCCAGGTTTGATTTCAGGAAGGAAATCCCCTCCCATTTCCCTGCTGGGCAATTCAATTAATTTTCTCTCGATCTATTCCAGCTGATTATTAGGGAAACTATATGTGCTTCTTTTATAAACAAAACCTATTAACTTAAAAATTCAAAATTCCTTTTCCAATGGTTGAGTGCGCCTTTGCTCCCGCCAAAAGGCCACATTCTGGAGGGCAGGACAAGCTGCGTGAGCTTGATCCTGGTGGTCCAGCTTCTGGGGAAAGGCAAAGCGCAGTCTGGCCTGGCGCTTGGAGCCTGTGCCCAGACAGTCTCTGGAATAAAGACAAAGTAAATAAGTTGCTTCTGCGTGCTGCTTGGGATTGGGTCCGCAGTCACCTCTACTGCAGGGGAAAACACATTTCTATCAGTCTCCCATACAGCCTGTGGGGTGAAGTTCTCACTCTCCAGCTCTCTCAATGCAGTGACTGCTGAGAGAGCAACACACCATTGGCTGGAGGGAGACTGGTTGTGTGGATGGGGTCTGGCCAGGGCTTCCAGGGCCCTAGGCTCCTTCCTTGGCTCTGGGTGACTGAAGGCAGTTGTTCCACCCATCCAAGCCTCAGTTTCTTCATCTATAAATTGGGCTCTACATCTTTCTGCTGCAAAGGTCTCTAATTTTAGGTGGGAGTAGACTAAAAAAAGATGTTCCTTTCATTCTTCTTTTCCTTAAATTGAGAGCTTTCCTCTATGAAACAGAATGCCAGCAGCTTCCTGCCCACCAAGTGCATAACAAGCTCTGTTCTACAAGAATTCAGACTTGGGCAAAAACAAAGGAAGCCAGGGGCCCCTGAAGGAGTTACACAAGTCTTATTAGAGATTCTTCCCCCAGCCACAGAGAAAGATTCTCTACTTCTTGAGACAGCAGCTGCGCTGTTAACTCCTGCACTGCTGGGTAGCGCCCAGGAAGGCTGAGTGGGAAGGTTAGCTTAAGATAGCCCTGTGTAGTTTCAACTTAGGCTTGTGTCTTTTTTGAGAAGGGTTTCACTTTGTAATTCCCTATGTAGTCCAGGCTGGCCTTGAACTCTTGGCAATTTTCCTGCCTCAGCCTCCCAAGTGCTGGGACTGCAGGTGTGTACCACTATGCCTGGCCTGGGCCTGTGTCTTTCTTCCTAAAAGAGTGATGAGTGTCCTGGATTCCTACTCCATTGTGGGGTAGGACTCCAAGGTCCCCTTCCTGTGTGGGCTGAGATGGAATGATAGAAACAGGTCAGAGAGATTATTCAAAGCCAGAACTGGCACAGATTAGTCGAAGGATCCTCATTTGAAACAGATGAGGCCAATGTGGGGAGGAAGAAAACTGGTAGCAAGTAGGCCTTGGAAGGATCGGAAAATGTCTTACTGTTCCATGAACAGTGTACTTACAGAATATCTGTGTTCCACAGAACCTGCAAGACAAAGAACAGCACAGTGGTGAGCAATGAGAGGATCTGGCTTCCCCACCAGGTCGCAGGGGCTCAGGGGCAGGAGCAGGTACAGAAAAGAGGCAGGAGACAATGCTACAGACAGGAATGGAGCCAGGTGCCAGCACAGTGCTCAGGCCTACGGCTCCTTCAGTTCCATGTGACAGGCATTTAAATCCTTGGCACACTCTTGGTTTGTTTTTTTTTTTTTTTTTTTTTGCAGTACCAAGGATTGAACTCAGCATCTTATACTTGCCAGGCAAGTGCTTATTCTACTGAGCTATCGCCCCAGCCCTATTTTTTGTCTTTTCAGACAGGGTCTTGCTACGCAGCCCAGCCTGGCCTTGAGCTCACTTTGTACCCCAGGCTGATCTCAAACTCCCATCAGTCCTTCTGCCTTAGCCTCCCAGTTCCGGGATTACAGGTGTGCTCTACCATGCCCAGCTCCGTCCCACATTCTTTACCATTTTAAACAGTTTAAAAATATTAATAGCAGGTGTTCTTAAAAACAATTAAAAATTGCAAGAAAGTAGAAAATAAAACTTCTAGCCCAGCCTCCAATCTGTTGACACTTTCCCTAGTCATTTTCTACTGAGTAGACTTTTTATTGAGAAAGCATTTATATGGTAGATGGTACTTTTGGGGTATATAATATTTTATATCCTTTTTTTTTTTTTTTTTTTCCTGGAGACCAGGTCTCACTATGCAGTACAGGCTAACCTTGAACTCACTTTGTAGCCCAGTCTGGTCTGTAACTAGAAATGATTCTTCTGCCTCAGCCCCCTAAGTGCTGGGATTATAGGTACATGCCACCACATTGTGCTAGAAGTTAGAATCTTTTTTTTTTTTTTGGCCAGCTCAGCCTACCCTGAGAGCAGGGCTGACATAGCATGTGGTACTGGGGATCAAACCATGGTCCTCTGCACCTGCCTAAGCTTGCCTAAGAAGGCTCTTAGATTGCTGAGCTATCTCGCTGGCCCATTGCACTGTAATCCCAGAAGTCAGGAGTTGAAGCAGGAGGACTTCAAATTCAAGCTCAGCCTATCTCAAAAATTTTTTAAAAGGGGAAGAGGGTTGGAGATAAAAAGCTTTTTCTATGATTTTTGCTTTTTTTTTTTTTTGCGGAACTAGGGATTGAACTCAAGCCCTTGTGCTTGCCAGGAAATCACTTATTCCATCTCTCCAGCCCAATTTTTGCTATTTTAAATAATGTTAACATCCTCTTAGGAACAAAGCCTTCTCTGTTTTTCCTACTATTTTGTCTGCCCATTAGCAGGCATGTGATGAAATGAGCAAGAGGGACGAGCAGGCTTAGGGCTCCTGGCTAAGAGGTCAAACTGTTCCTGCCCCACACTGCACTGCTTCTAGGGTGGTGGAGGGGACCCTGTGGCACGAGTGCCGCAGCGTGCTGTCCATCACTGAATGCTCTGAAAGGCTGGCCATCTTTGTCCCATGGCATCTCACTCCAACTGTCTCCTGAGCAGAGGGCGTATGCTATGTGGCTGCCCGGCTCAACACCTCTGCAAATGGCCAGGAAGGGGGGAGTTCAGGTAAGCAAAGCCCATGGAGGACAAGAAATGGTAGAGGGTGAGCGGTCACTGTCAGCCTTGGCCAGAGGCAGCTTTTACTGTGGGGGGGGGGGGATGTTTAGCCCCGTAGGCAAGACCAGGCCTGTACCTATAGAGTGCCTGACTCTCCAGTAGGCCACGGTGGATATGGCTATGGAGATGCAGTAGCCATGGAGACTTGACTGCTGCCTGGGGAGGCTCTGAGAGCACCTGCTCTTAACAGGGGTGCAGGAAGTGGTGAGGAAGCCACCACCACTCCATACGTGCTCAGCCATCCCGCCCTCAAGAGAAGCACTCCACTCAGCTTAGTTTACACCCAGGCCTGAAAGCTCCAGTTCTGTCTGGACCTGGGGCCATCTCAGGGGCCATCACTCACAGCGGGAGTCAGCCTTTCCATTTCTCTAATTCTAAGCTGCCCTGCTTCCACAGTCCATTTCCTCCTAAACCCCATCTGACCATACCCTGTGTACCTCCCAAGGAAGTAGGACTAGGAGACCCAGGACCCTGGCCACAGTCACATAGCATGGGCCAACTGGACGAATCCTCCCAGCCCCAGGGTGGTGGTGTAGACCTCCATACTGTGAGGCTGGAGGAGCAGCTTCAAGGCTGTGTGGCCTAGACCAACTTGAGCACAAAATGCTAAAAATTCAGTATATTGTTTGACACTATGGTGGAAATCCAGGTCTCTGCTCATTTGCAATCTTAGTCTCTTCCTGGTGCTGGAGAACTCAGCCTCATGTTCACCACCTGGGCATGATGGGACAGGTCTTTAATTCTAGCTACCTGGGAGGATGAGACAGGAGCATCGCAAGGTGCAGGCCAACTGGGCAACTTAGAGAGAGAGGGCAGGCTGGTAGCAGCCTGTGGCTCAGCTCACTCGAGCCCTGTGGGAAGGGTGGGGCTGCCTCCTCAGGCTTCTCTGTCAGATGGGACTGGGCCTGGAGGCCTTCTTTTCTTGATCACTGCTTTCTGTTGTGACTGTTCTCAACCTAGACAACTTGGTAGACAGGGTGGAAGGGAGGCAGTGGGGACCCAGGGCGGGGCTTCTGCCCAGGAGCAGAAGGCTGAGTGAGCTGAATCTCGGAGGGTAGAGGCCCAGCCTGACTCGGTGGGTGGGACATGGAGACCCGGCATCTCTTGAAGGGTGAGAGAGGACTGTGGGTAGGAAGTACCCTGACCACCCTGCCAGGTGGGGACAAGAAAGAAATCAGCTGGAATCTGGAGAAGAAATCTCCCATGGGACAGTCCCAGAAGCTGAGGACCCTAAGCCAGCATCTTACCACATTGGCCCTGAGGACACTTGGGGCTGGACATGTGTTTGTATAGCAGCGCTGCCCTCTGTGCTATGAGCTAGCTCAGTGGAATCTGTTCCCTCCACTTGCCAGATGCCGGTGCTTTGTCCTCCCCAGCCAAGTGGTGACAGACAGAAGTATTTCCAGGGTTGCAGGGAAGCCTGTGGTAGCATGCCTGCTTGGCAGAGCAAAGGCCTGGGTTTTGTCCCCAGTGTCACAAAATAAGTAAATGTATGACCAGGAGGCAATGCCAGCCTTGGCCCACCCGCTAAGGGAGCTAACCCTTCCTAAAGGGGAGACACTCTGCTCTGCCTGCCCAGCTGCAGTGGGAGCTCTCTCTATCCCTGGGGTCTCTCCCCCTTTGGTGTCTTTCCTATGCCCTGTGCCTAGTTTTGAGCATTGCCCTGTCCTCCTGAACAGGCAGGGCCCTGCTGCAGCAGCTGTAGCCACAAACTGGAGCAGCTGGACCAGGAAAGGCCCTGCAGCTTCCTTTCCTGAGGCTTAGTGAGAACAGCAGGGGTGGGAAGACATTAGTGTAGCTATGCATCAATGCACAGAGGGTTAGAGAACCCTGGCATGCCAGAGGAGGATACAGACCTGAGTCAGGATTGTCCTGGCTCATTATACTGATGTCACCCAGAGTGGGAACTGCTGAGAAAACCAGTGTCTGAGAGCAAAGGGAGGGTCAGGAGTGAGACACAGCAGGGGCAGAGCTGCGACCAGCACACAGGTGCAGGTTCCCCTTAGGGTATGCTCTACAAGGGGAACAGTGCAAAGAGCCATCCAGGCTGGGTTCTGGCTAACATGAATACACCAGAAACAGTAAGTTGACCCTGGGGTCCTGGACTGAACCGTGATTTCAGGGAAAACTGGAGTTTGTAAGTATTTATGGTGATTCTAGGGAGAAGCTGGGGTAGATTAAGAATTAGAATTAGCTCCAAAGGTACCCAAGAGGTAACTTTTTTTTTTTTTGAGACGGGATCTCATTATGCAGACTGGCCTTGAGCTCTTTGTGTGTGTGTGTGTGTGTGTGTGTGTGTATGTGTTTTTTGCAGAACCAGGGATTGAACTCAGGCCCTTGCACTTGTCAGGGGAGCGCTTATTCCACTGAGCCATCTCCTTGGCCCCTTGAGCTCAATTTGTAGCCCACGCTGGCCTCAAACTCAGAGATTCTCCTGTCTCAGCCTCCTGAATGCTGGGATTACGCCACCACGCCTGACCCTGGAGTGACCCTTAAGAAGTGACTGATTTCAACCCAGTATTGTGGCACAAGCTACTTGGGGGGATGAGGTAGGTGGATTGCAAACTGGAGGCCAACCTGGGCAACTTAGCAAGACCCTGTCTTGAAATTTAAAAAGGCTACAAAGGCAACTCAGTGCTTTCTGGGTTCAATCTCCAGTAATGGGAAAAAATAAAAAGTGACTCTGGCAAACAGGTCTGGAGCGACTGAGGTGAAGTCCTGAGACACCAGTATCTAGGCGAAAGCACTTTGAGCCTCTGACTGCTGTGATTGGAAGGGAACTTAAGGTCACTGGCTTGACAGATTAAAAAAAGCTAAGTTTGGCCAGATTCACAATAAGTTAGAATGGTGGCTGCTGGACCTGGGAAGGAGCTATAATTCATGGGTGTGGAGGTTTGGTTTGGAAAGATGGTAGAGTCCTGGCTGGAGGGGGGTTGGGGATGGCTACAGCTATAAGGACAGACTCCACACCCTGAGCTGTGCCCTTGACATTGGCTGCAGTGGTGCTATGCATACTTCACAATTGAAAACAAATAAACAAACAAAAAAGTAAAAGCCAAAGAGCTAAGCTTGGGGCCCACAGCCAAAGCCACAAAGACCAGGCACCTCTCCCAGTCTGGTAGCTCACCCAGGCTCTCAAGACTTTTCAGCTGTGCTCAGAAGTCTCCCCAGGGCCCTGCTCTGGGCTGCTCCTTGGAGAAATGCCTGCCCTGGCCCTTTTGCTTATCAAGGAGCAGGGTTTCCTGCCTTACTCCATGGTAGAGGGCTCAACAGCCAAAACTGCCCACTGAGCCACTTCCCTAAAAAGCCAGCAGTGCAGTGCGGCTGGGTGCAAGAGGTGGTAGAAGACACAGGACCTAAGGTGTGGCTCTGTACCCAGGCAGCCAATGGATCTACAAGCCCCTGTCTCCATGGGCTCTCACTTTATTGGGGGTAACCCCACCACACACACATTGCTTGTGGATCCCCCCACCCACCAATCCTGAGCAATTGCTCCAGGATTTCCAGGGACTCAGAAAGGCCCTGGTCCTCCTAACAAGGAGCAGAACCTGTGCAGCAAAGTTAGAAAAGGGCATGAGCAGCTGCAGAACAGTTCTCAAAGTGCATTCCCCAGGCTGCCAACAGTACCGGCAGCACCTGGGAGCTTCCGGGAGGTGCTAATTATCCAACCTGTGGAGCCAGAACGTTTTTGAGGGGTGAATCTGTTTCTAGCCCACTCCTCTGATCTCACCGAGAAGGTGTCTGCGAGCTCGGTATACCCATGTCTCGCCTGATGCTGTAACTCTGAACTTCTGAAGTAGATAGAGCTGGACTCTTTAGGCATGTTAAGAATTGCAGAGAAGCTAAGCCATGAAAGAGGGGCAGTGCAGAGGTGTGGAGACTCTTGGGCAGCAGAGGGGACCTGGGAAGGCATGGAGATGCCACCCTGGGCCAGCCTCCCTAGATGCAGTCCCTGATCTGTCACTGGCTGTGGGATGAGGACACAGTATTGAACCACTGGGCCCTTTCCTCATGGACAGAGCACAAGTCATACTCAAGTCCCCACCACCCCAGGGTGACCTTGAGAACTAAGTAAGGGCTCTAAGGTCACACACAGGGAGTGCTCAGAAAGCTGTCGCTGGAGCCGGGCGTGGTGGCGCAGGCCTGTAATCCCAGCACTCGGGAGGCTGAGGCAGGAGGATTGTTGTGAGTTTGAGACCAGCCTGAGCTACAAAGTGAGCTTAAGGCCAGCCTGAACTGCATAGTGAGACTCTGTCTCAAAAAGACAAAAAAAAAAGAAAAAAAGCTGTCGCTGTAACGCTGGCAGAGGAAGAAACTCTACAGAGAGAGGAAAATTAATAGCCAACAAAAGTGATACTCAGTGAATAAAAATGGAGGGGTACTCAGCACAAGGAGCTGCTGGAGAATTTAGGGTGATGACAAATGTGGGGGTACTCCCAAGGAGGCCTGAGAAAGGATACTTAGAAGGCTGGAGAGGAGTTTAGGTAAGGGATGCTAAACATGAGTGGGAAGAGCCCTGGGGAGATGGGTGATCAGAGTCCAAAGGCCCTGGCTCCTTTGAGAACCATCTTGCTTCTTCCAGGCAGAGAGGGACCTGGCTTGCAGTGAGTTACAGAGGAAAGGGGAACTGATTATATAGAAGTTGGCTTCTGTTAAGGAAGTTGCAGTGAACTGAGGAGAGCAATCCCTTCGGTAGATACCCACCCTGCAGTAAATCAGAAAGAGGAAAGAAAAGGAGCCAGCCATAGCCTGTGGGATACTCAGCAGCAGCTGAGAGGAAACATTCAGAAACAGGAAGCCCCTTGGCTTCCTGAACAAGAGCCTTAGAGGTGAGACCAGGCCCAAGGCAGAGGCAGCTGCAGGTCCCAAGGATGGGGCTTTCTCCACTGTCACCCCCTGGGTGGGTTGCAGAGCTGGCCCATCCTCTGTGGAGCTGGAGACCACGCTGTAAAGGAACTGGAGCCTTAATTGTCTTCTGTGGCCCGGGTTGGGCAGGGAGGGCAGCCTGGCTTGGGATCTGAAGACCATTCTAATCTAGTCCTGAGCAAGGCCCTGTCTACTAGGGCCCACATTTCTCCTCTGTTTTTAAGCTAAAATTGAATGCTCACTATCTGTGTGGGCTAGTACACTACTTGAGACAAGCAGTAATATCTCCTGTGATTTTTTTTTTTCCAGATAGGATCTCACTATGTAGTTAAGGATGGCCTGGAACAGACTGGCATCAAAAGCAGCCATCTCCTGCTCAGCCTCCCAGGTACTGAGATCTGATCTCATTTTCTCCTCCAATCCCATCTCCATGAAATAGCTGAAGACTGAGTTCCTGAGGTCAAAGTCACACTGCTGGTGGCAGCACAGTACAGAGCCTCATGACTTTCAGCAAAGCCATGGCTCTTGGCTAGGAAACTGCGACTCTGCTGGGTTCTGGGATGCCCATGGTTCCAGGGTGAGGGAGGGATTGGTTTTGGAAAGCTCAAGACTGAGTGATCTAGAACTAACCCTGGGGCTCCTTGAGAACCCACCTGAAGACCTAAAGCAGATGCAGGAAATCAGACTGTGCATTCAAAATATGTTGTTTAGAAAAAAGTATTATTTTTAGTTGGGGGCAAATGAAAATCAAGAGGTGCAGACATGAGCCTTTGCAGAGCTTTATCTGACTAAAAGCAGTAACTTCTGAACCTGGAGATTGCCAGGGAAATAAATGCCAGGGAAGAGTTAAGTCCAGGAAGACAGAAAAGTGGTACTGAGACAGACCTCTGTCTGTGTAAGAGAGGGACCTCCCTCTCCTACTCGCCCCAAATCTTACCTCCCCTTGGAAGCCCGAAGCCCCTTTCCTTTGGTAAGATATTTTGACCTTCTATTCTGTTGTGTTTTTTTTTTTTTTTTTTTTTTTTCAGAACTGGGGATTGGACTCAGGCCCTTGTGCTTGCCAGGCAAGCGCTTGTCACCTGCTGGGTGGCCTTGGAAACTGTCTTAATCTCTTCTGCCTCAATACCCTTGCCTTTACCTTTCCATCCCACTGACAGACAGCCCTCTCATTCCAGATGTGCATGTTGGGCCCTTGCTTGCTTTGCTGCCTTCTGCCCACCATGAACTGTTCCTGCTCCACAATGCCCCTCTGCTGGGTCACCCTGCCTTGAAACCACCCAATTATGGACTCAAACCTCTAACCATGAGCTACATAAACCTTTCCTGCCTTAAAAAAGTACATTTTGGGCCAGGGAGGTGGCTCAGTGGAGTAAGTGTTTCCCTGGCAAGCACAAAGGCCTGAGTTCAATCCCCAGTTCCACCAAAAAAAAAAAAAAAAAAAAAAAAGTACATTTTGCTTGTTCTGAGTATACTGGGAATGCAAAACAAGTACTTGAACCAAAATTTCTCC